>CAUYON010044525.1:0-24118 GCA_963573935.1 Arctocebus calabarensis
AAGCTCTCACCCTGGATAGAGTGCTGTGGCATCATAGCTCACAATTCCTGGGCTCAAGCGAGTCTCCTGCCTCCGCCTCCCAAGTAGCTGGGACTACAGGCGCCCGCCACAACGCCTGGCCATTTTTTGGTTGCAGCTGTCATTTTTTGGCGGGCCCGGGCTGGATTCGAACCCGCCAGCTCAGGTGTATGTGGCTAGTGCCTTAGCCCGTTGAGCCACAGGCACCGAGCCGACTGTGTAATTTTTTGTGACTTTTTTGATTATGGAAGATATATTACAAAGTTATCATCTACTTTATTTAATCAGATGCACATGTACAGAATATTTTTAAAAGGTAAAATTTAATTTACTTTTTTAGTGTTTATCTAGAACACAAGAACAATATTTTTCCTCCAGTACATAATAAAGAGAATCAAAAGAGAGATAGTCAATTTTTTTAACTCCTTAGCTGAAGTCTAAATAACAACTTCATAAAACATGTGGATTAGGTTTTAATTCTGCATAAAAGAACATTTCAGTAATGTCCTATTTTGGGTATTCTAATTATAGTTGCAATGTTTGAACTTCATGAACTTCTCAGGAAGCATTTAACAAACATGCTTTGTAGCAATGTTTCATTGAGAGGTGCCAGCAAAGGCTTTGAGAGATTATAAAAATTAAAAATCAGTTTTTGTGCCAGTACTGTGCTGTCTTGACCACTATGGCCTTATAATACAGCCTAAAGTCTGGTATGGTGATACCCCCAGTTTTATTTTTATTACTAAGAACTGCCTTAGCTATAGAGGGTTTTTTCTGGTTCCATACAAAGCACAGAATCATTTTTTCCAGGTCTTGAAAGTAGCATGTTGATATTTTAATAGGGATGGCATTAAATCAGTAAATAGCTCTGGGAAGTATAGATATTTTAACAATGTTGATTCTTCCCAGCCATGAGCTTGGTATGTTCTTCCATTTGTTAAAGTCCTCTGCTATTTCCTTTCTTAGGGCTACATAATTTTGTTTATAGCATTGTACTGGCACAAAAGTACAAACATAGATACTTAGAATCATATAGAAAACCTGAAAATGAAACCAACAACTTAAAGCTATCTAATTTTCTATAAACCAAACAAGAGCATTGGATATCCATATGTAAAAGACTGAAACTGGATGTGCACTTTCTCCGCTCACAAAAATTGATTCAAGATGGATAAAGGACTTAAATTTAAGGCATGAGACGTTAAAAATCCTCAAAGAAAGAATTGGAAAAACACTGGAAGATATTGGCCCAGAGAAAGACTTTATGAGGAAGATTGCCATGACAATAGCAACAACTGCAACAATAAACAAATGGGACTTAATTAAACTGAAAAGCTTCTATACAGCCAAGGAAACAACAAACCAAAGCAAATAGATAACCTACCCAATGAGAAAGGATATTTGTGCATTTTGAATCTGACGAAAGTTTAATAACCAGGATCTATACAGAATTTCAATTAATCTGAAAGAAAAAAACCAACAATCCCATACATCAATGGGGAAGAGAGATTAATAGAATCTTCTCTAAAGATGACAGATGAATGGCCAGTAAACACATGAACAAATGCTCATCATCCCTAGGTATTAGAGAAATGCAAATTAAAGCCACCCTGAGATACCATCTAACTCCAGGAAGAATGGCCTATATCCCAAAATCTCAAAATTGCAGATGCTGGCATGGATGTGGGGAAAAAGGAACCCTTTTACACTTCTGGTGAGACTGCAAACTAATACAACCTTTTTGGAAGGAAGACCAAAAGTCACATTATAGCAAAGACATCTGTACCAGAATGTTTATTGCAGCCCAATTCATATTTGCTAAGTCATGGAAGAAGCCCAAGTGCCCATCGACACACAAATGGATTAATAAATTGTGGTACATATATACTATGGAACCTTAGTAGCCTTAAAGAAAGATGGAGACTTTACCTCTTTTGTGTTTACATGGATGGAGCTGAAACATATTCTTCTTAGCAAAGTATCTCAAGATTGGAAGAAAAAGTATCCAATGTACTTAGCCCTAATATGAAGCTAATTTATAGCTTTCATAGGAAGGCTAAAACCCAATTATAGCACAAGAATACAGGGAAAAGGGGAAGGGAGGGGAGGGGAGGGGGCAGGATGGTGGAGGGAGGGCAATTGGTGGGATCACACCTATGGTGCATCTTAGCAGTTTACTGGTGAAACTTATTAAATGTAGACTATCAATGTCTTCATATAGTGATTATGAAAATGCCATGAAGGCTATGTTTAACAGTACGACCAAAATATTTCAGATTGTATATGAAGTGAGCATATTGTGCCCCATGATTGTACCAATGTACACAGTTATGATTTAATAAAGTTATTTAAAAAAACCCAAAACATATGGAAATAACATCCATCAAGTAGACGGGAGGTCAGAGGAGGGTAAGAGTAAATTCACACCAAATGGATATAGTGCACACTATTTGGGTGATAGGCACACTTCTAACTTTGACTCCAACACTACAAAAAAATTTATATAACCATTTGTACCCCTATACTATTCTGAAATAAAATTAAAAAAACAAAATGTCACGTAAAAATCTGTAGTATCTACTAGGTTAGGCTTTTTAAATAATGTAGTATCTACTAGGTGAGGCTTTCATTTCTCTTTTGACATTTAAAAATTACTGTGTTATTTTTATAACATTTTAAAAGAGAGAGATAAACAACCCCTGTGGTTTCTGTGGTATTGTCATTTCCTTGGGAACAGGCTCTGCAGGGAAGGTAAGACTTGCATCACTTCCTGGATTGCCATTTTGGTTGATTCTCTAGTAGGCACTCTCACAAGATGCATCTCAGACTCCTCGACCTGGCCTGTCCAGGACTAGGAAATCATGTGCAGGATACAGGTAGACAAGCAGGGCTATGAGTGGGGTTGACCTTAACCAACCTTTGAAATCTCTTTTCAAAATGTAGTATGCTCTACAGAGGCACAGTATATTAAGCTTGCAGCTGACCTATGCCTATACATGAAGAAGCCTCTTTATTTTTCTCAGGTAATTTATTGTGAAATGATAATGTAATATCTCAAAGCAGATTTTTAAAAGACTTCATTCTTGTGAAGAACATCTTTTTGTGGGAAGAAAGTGATTTTCATTTTGTACAGATGTAGGAACACATAGGGTAGACACAGGGGATACACAGTCATTGATGTTCCTGAGGACATGGAAAATGGGAGAGCTGAGAACATGGACAGCAGGGCTAACATGCTCTCATCTGAAGAACTTCCCTCTTCTGGTGGCTTCCAAAAAGAGAAGGCAAGATAAGAGCAAAGATAAGAGTAACCTGCTGGGACACCTCTCAAGGAAACTAGGCTCTTTCAATTCTTATCAGCTTAGACTGGGCTCTGGAGACATTTATATATGTGCTTAATTTATTACCAAAAGTTGGCGCTTTCCATTCTATGCAGTAGCTTGAATCGGTTGTTCTCAAACTTCAGGATCATCTGGAAGGTTAAAATAATTGATTAAGATAGTTGGCCTCATCCTCAGTTTCTAATTCTGTACATGTAGGAGAGAAATAAAAAAATTTCACTCCTGTCAAGGTCCTAGGTGATGTTCTTCCTGCTGTTGATGGTCCAAGGACTATACTTTGAGAATCAATGGTTCAACTATTTGCATTTTCTCATTCTTTATTTTCAGAATAAGAAAAATAGAATCTGTGAATGCGTGTAAAGGGCAGCAGGTGATGCTGAGGAGGTAAGGAGGACCTAGCTTTCTTAGAATGTCAAAAAAGAAGCCTGCATTTATCCTAAAGTAATGAGGAGCTACTGAGAGACTTTAACAGGATGAGTCACATAGTCTTAATTAAGTTATTCATTTAAATTTTTTTGGAAACAGAGTCTCACTCTTTCACTCTGGGTAGAGTAATATGATGTCATCATAGCTCCCAGCATCCTCAAACTTGGGCTCAAGCAATCCTCCTTAGCCTCCCAAGTAGTTTAGACTACAGGCACCTATCACAATGCCCAGCTAGTTTGTTATTTTTAGTAGAGATGGGGTCTTGCTTTAGCTCAGGCTGGTCTTGAACTCCTTAGCTCAAGCAGTCCACCCTCCTTGGTCTCCAAGAGTACTAGGATCACAGGCATGAGTCATCATGCCTAGCCCTAAATTAAACTGTTTAAAGATGATTCTATAGGCAGGCATCTTCCTTTTTCTCCTAAATGTACACATAAAAAATAAAGGGTTTGGCTTAAGGCCAGGAACTCCAGATATACAAGAGATGATATACAGAGAGTTAAAAAAGATAATACCCATTGAAGCATGAGGGAGGAAGGTTGAGGCAGAGGAAGGAGTTAAGGGAGCAGCATGTTCATAATATTGATTTAAAGGATACAATTAGGATCCAATGTCTGGACTCTGGGAACAGGTTATTGATTATATTTAGTAGGCAGTATCATCAAACCTTCAAATTGGTGTCTGACACAAAAGCATACATAGATAAATAAATAAATAAAAATACATAGCCTATAACACAGATCATGGATATTGTAGACTTATGCCACGATGCTTACTGAGTCTAAAATTTTGTGAAAGAAAACCTTCAAGTTTGAAACAATACTTCTCAAGTCTGATCCTCTTGTTTTTCAGAGAAAGAAACTGAAAACTTGGTGGGCCAGGAAAGCAGCCCTTTGTCTAGTACTCTGCTAAGTGGCTTAGAATTCTGGGAAACAAGGGGGTCTGATCTAAGAAAGATAAGCAATGGGGTCCAGCTCTCAACATGGACTTGTCAGTTTGGCTTTTCAGATCCCCTTCTGTGATACAGCATAGAAAGTTTCTGTGGAAATTAAAAAGCAAGGGTAAAACTGATAGCATTGATTAAGCTTATAGCCACATGTATTAATGGAACACATGGCATCTCTAATGAAACACTCCTGGGGGTCTGACATTGTTGTCTCTGTGTGTGCATCAGCTAATAGGAGCTCTGACTGTCATGAGGCCAAAATGCATATAATGAGCCAGCTGCTCCTAGGGGTGTTGGAGTGAGGGAGAAAATTAGAGCTTGGTTAAGCTAAACTTCTTCCCTCTGAGGAAAGTGTGCATAGAGTGCCATGGTGTCATCATAGTTCACTGCGACCTCAAATTTGGGCTCAAGCAATCCTCCTGCCTCAGCCTCCCAAATAGTTTGGACACAGACATCCATCACAATGGGAGTCAAGAAAGGTACCACCCATTGGAGCATGAGGGAGGAAGGTTGGGGCAGAGGAAGGAGTTAAAGGAGGAGCATGTTTCTAATAGTGATTTAAAGGATATCCACAGCTTTGGGTTCACATTCTGATTTAACCACTTAATGGGTGTGTGCTGAGTTTTCCCACCTATAAAATGGAGATAATGACACAGATTTGTTGAGAAAATCCATTGAATAATATATATAATGTATATACTCTGGCCTACAAAAATCCACATGACATGATATTGTTCCCAACATCATAGTTAAATCAGACAACATATTCAAAGTTATCAGGCCAGAATATGCTCAGTGTAAATTATTTATTATTATTCTCATTATCAGTATTATACATAAAGCATGACATTCTCAAGACACCAATAGTGAAATGTTAGCAAGATGACAGAATGGGAGATTTCTATTGTCATCCCTCTGCAGAAGCATCAATTATGACAACTACTTATGGGTAAGAGTTCCTTTTAGGAGTCTGAGAGTCCATTAGAGAAGTTTTAGCATACCATCGAAGCAAACAAAACAAAACAAAACAAAAAACTGTCCCTTGGCCCACCATTTCTCTCATGGGGGAAAGTAAGAGCACAATAAGTGAGCATCTAGCTCTCCCACCAAAAGTCTCACTTCTTTCTCACTTCACTCAGATTACTGAGGTGATCAGAGCTGACAAGTTAGAAGAGTCTAAGAATAAGAAAAACGACTCTTTACCCTAATAACTGCTCCATGGCTCCATCAGGAAGCCTTTCTATAAGCTGCTAGAGACACTTCACCCATAGACCTCCTCCACAAATGATCCATAGGCACTCCAAATGCTCTTTGCAACTTACTTTCCTACCCCCAGTTCTTTCTCAAGTATGCCCACATGAATGGTTAAGAGTGTCTCATGCAGACAGTTGACTTTCCCAATCTGTGGGATTGGAAGAAGGGATACAAACTTGGGAATTTCAGGGCCTGCCCTAGGGAAAACAAATGGGAGGATTTCAGCACCCAGTCTGGATTTATGATATCAAAGAAGCATATGATCTCAAGAGGTGCCTCCCAAGGATGAAGATGAGGTGTGGAGCACAGAAAATCATAAAAAGTTTGATAGAGCCTCAGAATACCTAGCCAAATTGACTGGTAAAGCTTGGGGAGGGGGAGTATTTCTTCAAGTATGCAGATAGCAATGCAAGATTTTAAGGAACGTAGAAAATCAAGGAAATGTGACACTACTAAACAAATATAGTATTTTGGTAACTGGCCCCCTAAAATGGAGATTCATAAATTGCCTGATCAAGAATTCAAAATAATTGTTTTTAGGGAATATCATCAATCTATAGGAGAATGCAAATAAATAACTCAATAATATAAAAAAAGGAATAAAAAGTTCAATAAAGAGATAGAAATTATGAAAAAATAACCAAACAAAATTCCAGAGCTGAAGAATACAGAGAGTGAAATGGAAAATGCAATAGGGAGCCGTGAACAACAGATTTGATCAAGCAGAAGAAATCAAAAGACAGGTCATTTGAAAGTATCTACTTAGAGAGAAAAAAGGAAAAAGAAAAGAACAAAGAAATCCTATAAGATTTGTAAGAAACCATTAAGAGGGCTAACATTCACATTATGGAAGTTTCAGAGGATGAGAAAAAGAAGAGGAAGTAGAATGTTTATTTAAAGAAATAATGACTAAAAATTCCCCAAATCTAGGGACATTTGGACATCCAGGTAAGCAAAATTCCAAAGACTCAAAATAGTTTCACCCCAAAGACTTTAGAGAGATACTTTATAAATGAATCATCAAAAATCAAAGTCAAAGAGAGAATTTTCATAGCAGAAAAAGAGGCTTCTTATAAAGTAATCTCCATAAGGCTATCAAACCTTGCAGGCCAGGAGAGAATAGGATGGCACATTCAAAGTGCTAAAAAAAAAAGTCAACTAAGAATATTTTATCCTAAAAACCTGCCCTTCAGAAATTAAGAAAAAAATAAAAGTTTTTCCAGAGAAATAAATGCTGGTGGAATCCATCACCACTAAACCAAGCTTAACAAAAAATGCTAAAGGGAACTCTTCAAACTGAAATGAAATGGTGCTAATTAGCAACATGACAAATTTTGAAGTCTGAAACTCACTGGTAAAGATAAGCCAAATTCAGAATACCCTAATATTGTAGTAGTGCTATATAAATCATTTATGATTCTAGAATAAATATTAAAAATAACTATAGGTACAACAATTTATATAGGGTGCAGAAAAATCAGTTTCATGACAGAATTTTATAGTAGTAAGATATCTATAGTAAGTATTAAAAAACTCAAATAAACAACTTAACTTTACAACTCAAGTAACTAGAAAAAGAATAAACTTAGCCCAAAATTATTAGAAGGAAATAATAAGGATCAGAACAGAAATGAAATAGAGACTAGAAAAACAAAAGATAAACAAAACTAAGAGTTTTTTAAATGATAAAAAGTTAAGAAACTTTTAGCTACACAAAAAAGAGTAAATCTCAAAAAAAATAAATGAAAGAGGAGACAGGTGATACCACAAAAATATTAATAAAAAAATTTATATAGAAATAACATCTTCCAACAAATTAGATAGCCTAGAAGAAATAGATAAATTCCTAGGCACATACAATATGCCATGACTGAATCATGAAGAAGGAGAAAATCTGGACAGACCAATAATGAGCAAGGAGATTGAACCAGTAATAAGGAAAGCCTTCCATCAAAGGAAAGCCCAGAACCTGATGGCTTCATTGCTGAGTTCTACCAAACACTTAAAGAAGAACTAATACCAGTCCTTCTCAAACTCTTCCAAATAATTGAAGAGGAGACAATATTTCCAAACTCATTTCCCAGGGTCAATATTGCTACCAAAATGAGACAAGGATGCTACAAGAAAACAAAATTATTTGCCAATATCCCTGATGAACATAGTTGTAAAAATGCTCAACAAAAGGCTAGAAAACCAAATTAAACAACACATTAAACCAGACAAAGACGCTACAAGAAAACAAAATTATTTGCTAATATCCCTGATGAACACAGTTGTAAAAATCCTCAACAAAATGCTAGACAACCAAATTAAACAACACATTAAAAAGGCCATACATTATGATCAAGTGGAATTTATTCCAGTGATGCAAGGAAAGTTTAATATATGCAAATAAATAAATATGATATATCACATTAGTAGAAGGAAAGGTTAAGACCATATGATCATCTCAAAAGATGCATAAAAAGCATTTAACAAAATTCAATGTCCTTTTATTATAAAAACTCTTAATAAATTAGATATAGAAGAAATGACCTTGACACAATAAAGGCCGTAGATGACAATCCCACAGCTAATATTTTACTCAATGGTGAAAAGCTAAAAGCTTTTCCTTCAAGATCAGAACAAATCAGCCATGTCCACTATTAATAATTCTAATTAATATAGTACTGGAAGTTCTAGCCAGAGCAAAATAAATAAATGGCATTCAAATAGGAAAAGAAAAAGTAAAATTTTCCCTGTTTGCAAACTAACAAATCTAATACACAAAATTCCTAAAGACTCTACCCAAAAGCCTTTAGAAATATAAATATATTCACTAAGGTTGCAGGTTATAAAATCAACATACAAAAATTAATTGCATTTCTATACACTAACAACAAGTGACCTGCATAAAGAAATTCCATTTATAACAGCATCAAACAGAATAAAAATTGTAGGAATAGGCTCAGCGCCTATAGCTCAACGGGCTAAGGCACCATGTACACCTGAGCTGGCGGGTTTGAATCCACCCTGAGCCTGCCAAACAACAACAACAACGGCTGCAACCAAAAAATGGCCAGGCGTTGTGGTGGGTGCCTGTAGTCCCAGCTACTTGGGAGGCGGAGGCAAGAGACTCACTTGAGCCCAGGAATTGGAGGTTGCTATGAGCTGTGATGTCATGGCACTCTATCCAGGTATCCAGGGCGACAGCTTGAGGCTCTGTGTCAAAAAAAAAAAAAAAAAAAAAAAAAGACAGTGCAGGGCAGGTGCTTACCGGCACACGGGTACCCTGAAGCCAAGGCAGGCTGCCCTGGGGTCCCAAGCTCTGAGTCTGGCTGGCCATGCACAGAAGGACACAAGGGCTGGCAAGGTACCCATCCACCCCTGCTCAGATGGTGCCATGGTGGGGAGGCAGCTGACCCTGTCGGGCACAGCCAGGTTGAGCAGGAGGTGGGGGCCAGGCGTGCCACTCAGCACAGTGAGGCCCCTTGGTGCTCTCTTTCTTTCCAAGATTAGTGTTTGTGAACTTGAATTTTAATTAAGGGAAACTGGGTTAAGTGCTTCTTGTGTTGTGTTTGTACTTACACTGCAGCTTCTGTCCGGAGTGCCTGGCTGGCTCTGCTCCCATTATCTTTCTAATGGGCCCTGAGAGGCCCTGGGCTGATGAGAATGGCCCCAGCTTGCAGATAGAGAGACCAAGACCCAGAAGGGCCGTGGTGCTGAGTGATGGGCATGGTGGCTGAGCCCAAGGCAGGGCTTCTCGACCCCTAGCACCTGGGGTGACCTAGTGGCACCTGTGGCCTGCCCATCCAGCCAGCCAAGTAAGCCAGCCCCCACCTCTGTACTTGGAAGGCCTGGATCTGAGGGGAGCAACCCCAGCTAGGAAATGGCCTCCTGCAGCTGCAGGTTGGAATAGGTGCCAGCCTATAGGAGAGTAGCTTCATCTCTGGCCTGGGTGGGCTGCGGAGCTGTGGGCATGATGGAGGACTCAGAAGGGTGGGGTCCAGCCCAGGAGCTGCTGCTGGCAGTGAAAGCCACCCTCACTATACCTTCATGTTCTACTGAGGACAGCCCAGTGCTCACCAGCCTAGATGTACCCATGGGCACAGTGTGTACACTCAGCAGAGTCAAAGCTAATAGGAATTAAGCTTGATTCGCTGAAGCAAATCACTGCTGAAATGTGCCCTGGCAGGGGAGACCCGTCCTTTGTAGGGGCTGAGGCTGTGGGTGTGACCCACAAAGAGGCTGCTTTATGGCCTCATCACAGGGGCTGACCCCGACCTCCCTGCAGAGCACCTGCCCAGCCTGCCCAGGTGACAGTGGAGGAGCGGCAGAGGGGTAGGCAGATGTCTCAGGGTCTGCTCCCTACTCATTCTGCTCTTGGGCTTCCCTGGGGGCTGTGGGATGTCCAGCAGGATGAGGCCTGGGTCCTGGGGTATGGGGAAAACAGGAGGGAATAGGAGACCACTTGGACTGAAGGTTTATCGGCCCAGGTCTGCTTCTTCACTAATTCTGGGGACTCTCTCAGGCCTCTTTGGCCTGAATCTTGACACAGTTTTGGCATTTCCCCCAGCAGCTGCCTGGTTGAGGGTCTGAGTGGCTGTCCCCCACCAGCTGTCCAGTGCAGGGCTCTCTGAGAGGCAGATAAGGGGGCTGGGGCAGCACGGGCAATGGAGGCACCTGCTGCCCAGAGTGGCATGTGCCATAGAGGGGGCTTTCATCTGGGCAAAGACTCAGGGGCTGCCCCACTACGGGACTAGGTCTTGCCCTGCCCTACTTGTCATGTGGACTCTTTGGTGCCACTCCCAGCCCCAGGGAACCCACCCAGCAGTACAGATGGGCAGGGCCCAGGTGTGATGGCACCCAAAGGGAGGATGTGCTCTTGCTGGGGGGACACCTCCTCCCTGAAACCCTCTGGGGACTCACGAGTTTCCAGCCTAGTTGGTGGGGTTAGCCACCTTGCGGGGCTCCTTGCCAGTGTCCCCTGGTAAATGCCACAGAACTACCCCTAGGGAGCAGGGGACAGAGGTCTCTGGGTGCGTGGGCTGATGGTCTGTGGTCACCCTGGCTATAGTGAGCACCATTCTGTCCCAGTCAGAGTCTGGGTCTGGGTGTAACCCCGGCACTGATCACCAGAGCCCCAGTCCCTCCTGAGGCCACGTCTGAAGTTCCTGTCTCTGCAGGTCCCTGGTGCTGAACCGCCTGCGTCCAGCTGCCACGGGGGGTGGGAAAGCACAGTCAGGCTCTCCTCGGTGGCGAAACAGAGGCTACCGCAGCATCGGAGGCGTCCTCTACAGGGTGTCTGCCAACAAGCTCTCCAAGACCTGTAGCCGGCCCAGTGATGGGGGCCCTAGGCCCCTCCTCCGCACAGGTGAGGCCACCCACTCCTGATGTCTTGGAGCTCCTCCCAGGTTTGGCTTGAGATCCAGCCCCCCACCCCCTCCCAACTCCATTCCCAGGTGAGGCCATAGCCTCCTCTGTCTGAGGAGGACATTCAGGCCTGGTGCTCTCAGGAAGCCAATCCAAACAAGTACTTCCCAAGTGGGTCACCTCCCACCCTGGAGTTGATTTTACTCTTTGCTACACTCAGAGCCTGGTACTGGCCTGCTGAGGCCAGGGTAGCCTGAGCAGGGAGGACTCCAGGAGGCCCTGGAGCCTTTGTTTTCCCTTGGGAAGGGCCCTGCAGCAGCATGGGCCTCTTGCTCAGCTGAGCGGCCCGACTTTCTGTGGGGCTGTGCACGGTGCCTGCATTTTGCTCTTGAACAAAAGATGAGCCAGGTAGTAAACACGCCAGGCGAGTGAACACCTGGGGCTGCGGCGCCCATAATCGCATTGGTGACGCCTCACCAACTGTGTCTGGAGGCGGCCGCCACCGCCACCTTGTGCCCATGAGGCCCAGGGAAGCAGGCTGAGGAGAAGGAAATGCTTTGGATTTGCTTATTGTACAAATTAACTAGAAAAATATTTTGGTTTCAGTCCGATTTTCGCTCTTTCCTTGTCCATTAAAAAAAGGCAAAATTGCAGGCTGTGGGGGGTACAGGCGTACTGCAGAAGGCCCCAGGGAGAGACTAGGCTGGAAGGAGGGGGATGGCAGAGGGTCAGAACTAGGGGAGGAGTGCTCCCCAGAAGCCAGCCCTGCTGGACACATTGGGAACAGGGTTCCCAAGGAGAGGCACCTCTGCTCAACTGGGCCCTGGGTGCCTTAAGGGACTGGCTGTGTGATCTCCTGGGACTGTGGCCTTGCCTCTGCCCCAACCCTGAGTGCTCAGTGGCAGCTGCTAGAGGCTGGGAACAGACCCACCTCTCACCCAGCAGGGCTCACACTGGTCACCTCTTGGTAGCCCATGGGGCCCCACACACAGCTGTTTATGCCATAGATGGTGGGCTCTTGGGTGGGGGTCTCCCCTTTCCCAGCCTATGACTCCCTGCTAAGCCTGGCCCCTGGCAGGGCAAGCCCCAGGCTGGGCAGCCAGGTGGGAGTAGACAGGGCCATGAGGCCTGATGTGTGGCAACAGGGGCCCACAGGGAGCCAGCAGCAACTGCTCTGCAGGGAGGTCAGGGTCAGCCTCTTTGTGGGTCACACCCACTGGTCCCACCTTCGTCCTGGCCTCCTTGGTGAAGGGCAAGCCCAGCTTTGAGTACCTTTGTCCTGAGTGTCACCCCTTTCCAGGCGACCCTCAGGCAGGACCTGAGGCCGGGGCAGGGGCTGGCGTCTCAGCCTCAGGACTCCCTTTCTGGCCTCACAGGCAGTGGGCTGACAGGGCAGCCGGGCAGAGCCCTAGGCCTGATGGGGGTACCCAGCCCACAGCTTTCTGTCACAGTGGAAAGGCAACCTGTGTGCTTCCAGTGCAGGGGAGGTGTGGGGCTGAGGGCTAGAGATGATTAGTGGGGTCCACTCGAGTCAGCCCAGTGAGGTTTACTTTCCCTGAGGCAGTGCTATGCCCTCCTGCCCCAGCACCTGAACAGCATGTCCTGGGGGCTGGGCTCTGGTGTCCTAGAGACGACCACTGTGTGCCAGTGTGCAGGCGCCAGGTTTGGACTTGTCCTGCTCTGACAGTGCCCTCCACTGGGAAGGCCCTGGTCTGAGCTCCAGGGGGCTGAGGGCTGCTTCCCAGAAGATGGTGGAGTGTAGGGGAGGGAGGGGCAGGCATACTCCTAGGAGGCTTCCATTCCGCTCCGCTCCCTCTCTGGGCCAAGTGCTGAGCCCTACTGAATCTCACCTTCCTGTCTGCACACAGTGAGGCCCGGTAGGCACAGAGCCTCTAATGTCACTGCATGTGGACAATCTGTTCTGGCCACCCTTGCCCATGGGCCCCCACCTCTACCCAGCCTTTCCCCAGAGCCAGCTGAGAGTCAGTCCCTCTTCTCTGCCGTCCTGGGGCATGTCACACCCCTGCCCTGGCAGTAGCCCAGAGCCTCTCAGTTCAGCCTCAGCTGTGTAAGTAAGGAGGGCCTGGTACTCAGAGATGCCAGGGTGGGGTGGGTGGGAAGGCCCAGCCCACCACCAAGCAGGGCTCTAGCTGTCCGTGTCCACCAGCCAGTCTTGGAGGTGACTACGGGACAGCCCTGGGGTGCTGCTTAGCCCCGTGAGGAAGGTGGATTTCTCCCCTCCCGTGAATGTGCTGACCGGCCCACTTGGAAGAATAATAATTAAAGAAATAAATCTCCTCCCCCAGTATCAGCAACAATTTGACTTCACCTAGAAAGTACAGACTCCTTGGGAGAGGCAGGGTCTTCCCTTCCTCTCCTGGTTCCACTATAGCCCCTCAAGGACAGCAGCAGCATCAGCCCTCGGCTTTCCTGGGTCCCTGAAACCTCCCTCCCAAAGAGCCAGCCCAGGACCCCTTCTCCTGTGCTGTGGTTGGGCCTGGCCTATGTCGTGGCCAAAGAACCTGGTAGTGCCTGCAATGGGCTGCACCCCAGGTCTGCCTGCCAGAGCTGCTGGCTCCAGGCTCAGACTATGGGGAGCCTGACCCTGCCCCCGCCCCCCCCGCCCCCCCCCGCTCCCGCAAGCTTGTCCTGGCCCTCCAAGCCCCACAGGCCCAAGAGAGGCAGACGTGGGCTGTGCCCTCCTTGCTGTACTGACCAGCCACTGAGAGTTCCTGGGCAAGGGGACCTTTGTGCCTCGGCCGCCCACCTTTTGCCTGTCTGCTCCTCCCTGAGGGCCATGAGGGAGCCAGTGCTGTCCTGGGATGGAGCCAGCCCACATTGCCTCTCCCTAGGCACCCACTACTGCTTTAGTCTTCCCAAGGGCCTTGGACTGGTGTTCCCAGGAGGGCCTAGTGACCCCAGCTGGGCAGGCCAGGGCTTAGTGCAGACCCTCCTCTGACGTCCTAGAAGGGGCCGTCCTGAGCTTGTGTGGTGGGGCTGGCATTGGGGCTGCCTGAGCTCATCCCCTACCGTCAGATGGGCTCCAGCCAAAGCAAGAACTGGGGTGCTGAGGAAGCTGTGACCCCAGAGGGCCTTCCATCCTCACCTGCCCCTCCATCCTGGCACCCAGTAAGGTGGGGCTGGAGGGAGTTAGCATCTATTTTTGGAAGATCCTGGGAAGTGAAGGCCCTCTAGAGTGCTCAGCACCTTCTGCTCTGGAGGCTGTAGCTGAGGGTTATAGAGTTGAACTTTTTAGCACCTCTCAGCAACCCTTGCTTCTTTCCAAGCCAGCTACTTTATGCGCATTTTTTAACACTGCACAGCATTTGAAAAGGTGCCTCCTGTTCTCATCAAAACTCCTACTGTGAGCCCCACACTGGCTTTTTTTCTAAAGAGCAAACAGTGGAAAGGGAGCAGACCTCACCCCCTTAGTTCCTGACACTTAGACATGTGATGTCAGCATGTGCCTTGCTGGGAGCAGATGGCACTGCAGTGTCACAGCAGCTTGGGTGACTGCATTTTGTCCTTTCCGTGAGGGCTGGCAGGTGTGAAGTGTGAGGTCGCATCCCTGCCACTGGACAGGGCTCTATGGCTGCCCTCCCAACAGGCGTTCCTGCCAGGACAGACACTGCCCTAAACACCTTGTTGCCTTTGAGCCCTGTGCTTCCCTTGTCACCCATTGCCCCCCTCAACCCGCATACCCTGCACCCCCTTCATCCTGCACCTTGAGCCCTACTCACCCTGAGACCCCCCTCATCCTGAGTCCCCTTCACCCTGCACCCTCAGTCACCTTCACCCTGAGACCCCCTCATACTGAGACCCCTGTCACCCTGCACCCCTCACCATGTACCCCCACACTCTGCACCCTGAGCCGCCCTCACCCTGTACCCCCCCACCCTGCACTCCACACCCTGTACTGTGAACCCCCCACCCTGTACCCTGAACCCCTCTCACCCTGCACACCCTCACCCCTCACCAAGCACCTCCCCCCACACCCTGTGACCCCTTACCCTGAGCCCTCCACCCTGCATCCCACACCCTGTGCCCCCCTCACCACCCTCCCCTTGCCCATGTCTCTCCATTTCCAGCACCGGCTCATACCGCAGCTACTGGCCTGGGCTACCTGGTCGCAAAGCTCTTCTCTCCCACTGAGGGTCCTGCCTCCCAGCCCTGGAGCTACCCATTTGAGATTTGAGACAGAAAATGACAGTGGGGGGCAGCCATGGCCATGGGGTGGCCCCATGTGGCTCCAGCAGGCCAATATCCCTCCCCTGCCCTACAGCTCAGAGTTTCCTGAGACCAAGAGCATGGCAGCCCCCCACCCCAGCTGAGCCCAGGGAGCTAGAGGTAGAGGGAGGAGGTTCTAAGCTGAGGATAGGATCTAGGCAGGCCTGGCAAGGTCAGGTCCCTGGTCTGTCTCTGGTAGAGCTACCCTGGGGTATAAGGGGGGCTGCTCTTAAGGCTGAGGAGCAGAGGGACCAGCTATTTGGGTCCAGGTGACTTTGGAATATCCCTTTTTTTTTGCAGTTTTTGGCCGGGGCTGGGTTTGAACCAAGTACCTCTGGGCATATGGGGCCGGTGCCCTACTCCTTTGAGCCACAGGCACTGCCCTGGAATATCCCTTTTTAAACCTGAATGTTTTTGTTACCACCTCAGGTCCCCAGAATTTCTGAGTGATGTCACTTCTGCCTCTTGCCCTGTCTATCTCAGCAAGTTACCCATAAGAAATTGTATCTAGTCTGGGAAGGGTCATGTGTGCACTTGAGAAACCAAGAAGGCTGTCCTCAGCAGGGCGTGACTCCCTAGAATTGTAATGCATCCCTCCTGCAGGTGGCCCCCTGCCTCCCTAACCACCACTTCCCCCTCCCATGCCCACCTTGGCTCCCAGGATTCTCACCAGCCTGGCCAAATTCAGCCTCAGTGCCCATCTCCCCACCTGTCACCTGTCTTCTCTTAGACCTTTGTTTGTAATCTCAGAATGTCTGAGGTGGTCATCATGCTTGGAGTTTTGAGAAATGTCTAACAAGGTACCTCCAAAATTTCAAGTAACAGCCACCAGCCAGCAGGATCCACCAGGGCTGGCCTGGGGTCTTGGACCTGTCACCCCCCATGCTAGGACACAGTCTGAGGCTTCAGGCCACATGGGCAGGGCCCAGCAGAGCTCCAGTCTCCGTGCTTACTTAGCTTTTATTTTTGTTTTGCTACTCTTCAGAAATGTAAAAGCCATTCTTGCTCCTACAAGTGGTCAGACCATGTGTGGCTTAAGCAAGGCTTCAGGTCCCAGTCTGGGCTGTGGAAGATGGAGCCGCCCCCTCCTCCCCCCACCAGCCACTGCATTCTTCATTTGCATGGCAGCCTCCTGGGTGGCCAGATGGGGAGGGAGCCTGGACAGGCATCCACAGGCCAGTCACCGCTTGCCTCAGCCTGAAAGCATGTCCTGGCTGCCTGGCTATTAGGGTGTGTGCCCAGATGCCGGGGGTACGCGTTCCAGCCAGCATCCATGTAGCTGCGCAGCCCATGAACTCCTATCTGAGCAGTCTGTTCCTGCCATGGCCTCCTGGCTGTGCTGGCTCTGAAGGCCCCATGGGAGTCTGCCCTTGACAGGGTCCAGATACAGGGCCCAGCAGCACCCTTGGGGGTGGGGTTGCGGGTGGGGTCTCTGGACAGTTTCCTGGTGGGAGGGGTGGGCAGGGAATGTGGCCCGTCTGCAGCCTGGTGTGACCTGCGCCTCTCCTACAGGCCGGTTGGACCCTCCAAGCAGCTGTAGCCGTTCCCTGGCCAGGTACTTCCTTCGAGTGGGTGGGTGGGGGTGGGGGTGGGCCCCTGTTCCCCCTCAGGCTCACACACCTCTGCCCTGCACCCAGCCGGGCTGTGCAGCGCAGCTTGGCCATCATCCGGCAGGCCAGGCAGCGGAGGGAGCAGCGCAGAGAGTACTGCATGTACTACAACCGCTTTGGGCGCTGCAACCGTGGCGAGCTCTGCCCCTACATCCATGACCCCGAGAAGGTGGCCGTGTGCACCAGGTGAGCACCTGTCGGGTGTGTGGGGGCCACCCCAGGTCCTGGCCAGCTCCCCTCAACCCTCTTCTCCTGGTGCCCCAGGTTTGTGCGGGGCACGTGCAAGAAGACAGACGGGACCTGCCCCTTTTCCCACCATGTGTCCAAGGAGAAGGTGAGTGTGCCCCGCCATCCTGGGCTTGAGTCCCACAGACCCCTGCCCTGGCGTGTGCAGCTGGCACACTAACTCTGCCCCTCTACCCCAGCTGGAGGCAGCACATGGCACTATACGCCACACGGGTCCCCTTCCCTGTCCTCCTGGCAGCACCCAGCCATGCCACATTCTCCCCAGTGATACCCACCATGTCCATCACCTGCCTGGGGCCAGAACCGCACAGGGATTGGCAAGGGAAGCTGTGTGTGAGGGTACTGGGCAGGGGTGCCCTAAGAGAAGGAAGGGAGGAAGGAGGAGAGCCTTGGCAGGGCTCACACTGTCTCCAAGGGCAGCACTGTGAGTGGACAGAGTTGGGGCAGGAGGCAGTCCTGTGCAGGGCAAGGGTGCCTGCTGCCAGGGCCCAGGGGGTTCATAAGAGCCCTGAGGTCAGGGGTCAGTGCTGGCTGGGGCATGGGGAACTGGGGGGCTGGAGTCCCTCCCATAGTGTCCCATGCCTAAGGCCCACCCGCTGGCCCATGGGTGTGCCCAGCCCTCAGATGTGGCTACAGCACCTGGGTCGGGGAGGGGCCTATATGAGTGGCTGCAGTGCGGTGAGGTGGCAAAGGGAGCTGCTGCTGCTGTTGCTGCTCCCACAGCTTTTCCCCTTGAGGGACTTGAAAAGAATCAGCATTTTTCTCCCTAATAGAGCTCCGAAACTCTTTTGTGAGCAATTTGGAAATTCACGTCGAGTTTCGGGTTCATTAGCTCCCAGCTCCAAAGCCGGTGCGCATTCCAAGCTGTCTAATGTGGACGCTGCACCAGTGCCCTGAATTAATGTTATTGTTATTTGTGTGGACGTGGCGGGGTGCAAACAAGGTTAATTGAAATGAGAATGCAGTTTCCTCTTGGTAACAGCCTGCTCCCAGCCCCTCCTGGCTGCGCTTGGTGTAAGAGTTGGCTTTATTATCCCTTTTTATTAGAGCTAATTTGGGCTCTATATCAAAAACCACATTAAGGGAATTGTCTGCAGCCCACCACCACCAGCCCCAAACAGGCCCCCAGCCCCTCTCCCCTCCCCAACCCTTCTTCCCTCTGTGGCTGCAGTTAAAAGACAATTAAAAATAAACTCTTGCTTGTTAAATCACCCTTTGTTTCTTCCTGTCTCCCTCCTTCCTGCTCCCAGCTCTGGGACTCACATAGGACCTTTCTCCTTCCTCCTTGGCCTCAGACAGGGTCCTCTCCCTTCACCCCTCTCCCACCTTGCTCCAGAAAAATGACAACATTTTAAAGCCTTTGAGTCTGCCCGGGGCTCCTCAAGTAGGTAGGGGTAAGGTGGACAGACTGAGGGGTGGTGGTGACAGGCCTGGAGAAAGGCCAGGGCTCTGTGTGGTCTGTAGTCTGAGGCAGGACAGTGACATCCCTGCCCAGGAAGGAGCTGGCAGCTGGCTTACGTGAAAGGGAGGGGAGCTGTCTCCCAACAAAGTCAGGAGCTGCCTGCGTCTTGGGTGGCTGCAGTCCAGTGCCTGCCCCTCAGGACTCAGTTTCCCCCACTTGGGAGGAGATAAGTTGCATCTCCCTCTCCCAGCCCAGTGGCCATGGCCAGTGGCTATTAGTGCTACTGGGCCACACAGCCCTACACAGACCCATCTGCTCACACTAGCCAGGGTGGACTCCTGCTCGTCTGTGTCTCCTGCCAGGCTCCTCTCGGCCTTCCTACCCTGGGCCTCTCGCATCCAGGCTGCTCTGGGCTCTGCCTGCCACCCCAGCCTCCAACCCAGGGCTGCAGAGCCCTCTGCTGGCAGTCCAGGCCTATAGGCCACCTCCCCCAGACACTGCCCTCCCACAGGGGCTGTGAGGGCAGCCTAGGCCTCAGGCTAGTGGCAGGGCCCTGGCTGTCATCTTGCCCACCCCCAAGCCCTGGATGCTAAGCAGGGTCAGAGCAGGAGAGAAACTCAGGGGCCAGGGCAGCACACCCGAGCCTGGCCCAGCCACCCTGAATCCTTACCTGGGCAGAGTGAGGGCAGGTGTGCTGGTCACTGTGTTCTGAGCTCTGAGCAGGCAGCCCCCCCACCCCTCAGTGCTGCTAGTCAGCACCCCATGTCCATTTGTGCCTTGAGCTGGGCCCAGGGTCTCCAGCCGTAGTCCGTCTCCTGGCACCTGGCTGTGGGGCCTTGGCAGCTGCTCATCACTAACATTCCCCCTGTGTACTGGGTGTGCTCAGTGGGTGGGCCGGAGCACAGCTGGGCAGTTCTGCTGGCCCTCACCATCCGTCCTCCCCCCAGATGCCCGTGTGCTCCTACTTCCTGAAGGGGATCTGCAGCAACAGCAACTGTCCCTACAGCCACGTCTATGTGTCCCGGAAGGCCGAGGTCTGCAGTGACTTCCTCAAAGGCTACTGTCCCCTGGGCATGAAGGTGAGGGGCCAGGGCCAGTGCCGCTGGGCTGGGTACTTCTTGCAACCGAGTTGTCCTTTTAAGCGCTGCTCAGCACCGTATGAGGTGGTCATAGTCATCATGTCCACCTCACAGACGTCTCGAAGAGGTTCAGTGACTCGCCCAAGGTCACATAGCACCAGGGCAGGGTGGAATCTCAACCTCAGCAAAGTGAAGCTAGATGACCCAGGTCCCGCCAGTACAGCAGGGCCAGGCCCTACGTGGTGGGGTGGGGGGCTCAGCTGCACAGCCCAAAAGGGTGGTGCTAAGAGAGGCTGTGGGGTGAAGGGGTGTTGGAGGTCAGGCCTTGTGCAGAAGTGGGGTGGGGTGAAGGGGGTGTCAGAGGTCAGGGCCTAGGGTAGGAATGGGGCCAATAGCCTCTCCAGGAAGGCAGGTGGTGGGTGGGACGCTCCCACCTGTCTGGGTCTGAGGGCAGAGCAGAGGCTGGATGAGCTGTGACTGGAGCTCAATGCTGGGCACTCAGTGCCCCATGAGGAGCTGGCTGAAGGGTCAGGCCCAGGCTCACTGGGGACTGGGTTTCCTCTGCCTCTCCCCTCGGTTGCTACCTACCTCAGCCTGGAGGGGGCTCCCAGGCTTCACCAGGGCCAGTGGCTGAGGAGTGCTGTAGGATGCTGAGGGCGAGTGTGGTCCCTGGGTGGGTGCTCTGGAGAGGTCTCCCCAGAAGCCTTGTGCAGCTGGGCCTGCAGTCTGGAGGGACCGCCCTCCCTGGCTAACACGGTCCCTCCCTCCCCGTGCACAGTCCTCCGCAACTGGTCGGTCCCTCACCATGTCCCCTCCCTGGGCCTGTTCACCCCAGCAGTGTGGCCCACACCCACTTCCAAAGAGGACATGAGACAGCGGGTGCCTGGAAGCCGCCCCCAGCTCCTCTTGCCACTAGGCCAGGGGGTGGGCAGGTAGGCTCAGTGCCCCGGAGCCTGGTGGGGGTGGACACAGGGTCTATGGCTGGTCATTGTAAAATATTCCAATTGCATTGAAAATATCAGAGTGATATTTAAGCCCTGCTTCTATTAGTGGAAGTGCTTACTGCGTGCCTTTGGTGTGTCCGCGCCACGCTCCTGTGATGGATAGCAGCTTGTAATTATATATGGGAAAGCGCTGAGCCGGCCAGATCCAGAGGGAGGAGAGGCAGCAGCCTGGGCCTGTGAGGGTTAATTTTATTCTCTAAATAATATAAAAAGTGCTGAGTCGTCACCTTGCGCCTGAAGTAGAAGTCCTCAAATGGGCCCCGGAGAGTTTATAATATTCCACTGAATCAAGTGAAATTGTTAACCTTGCTTCATAAAGCGAGGGCTTGTTAAAGAGGCGTGTTCCCTTTCTTGGTGGATAGTTTAGGCTGGGACTCAGTCTCCACTGTTTCCCCTTTTGGGGGGCCATGGGGTTGCTGGCGGCTTGACCCTCAGAGGTGAGCATTCCTGCCTCACCCAGGCTGTCCACCTTGGGAGCAACCCTTCTGTGCCTGTTGGGCTCCAGGATAAACTCAGGTATATGGGCCTATTGTTTGTGGGATGCCTTTGCCTTGGGTGCGGGTTGCTGTCGCAAGTGAGCAGAGTGTCACGGGTCTGGCGCTGTGATTTTCTTCCTTGCCTTGGTGCTGACAGCGATTTCGCCTGCTCGCTCAGGCTGATGTTGGCTCAGCTCCTCCCTTGGTCTCTTCCTGGGGGCCATGTGTTTTGTGGAGAGACTCTTTGAGATTCTGGAAAGCCCACCTTTGCCCCTGAGTCCTGACAGCCACTGACACTTCTTGTCTGCCCAGTGCGACTCCATCATAACCTTTGTGAGCTGGCTTTCCCCATGGGTCCGCTCCCTGTGTGTGCCTGGGCGCCATGTCCTTCAGTGGGCTGCAGCCCATTGTCACCATCCTTTAACTGAATGCTTACGCTGCCCCCAGATGTGGCCAGCAGGAGGCCCTTCTAGCTGTTCCTGTTCCTTGTGACGCACTCCAACATTTTGGGGGCACTTCCTCTCAGCTCTGGGGCAGCCTCTGCCCTAAGGAGGGTTGGTTCCTTGTGTGCCTGTTTAAAAGTCAGGGGCTAACCGGGCACAGTGGCTCACGCCTATAATCCTAGCATTCTGGGAAGCTGAGGCAGGTAGATTGCCTGAGTTCATGGGTTCGAGACCAGCCTAAGCAAGACCCTGTCTCTAAAAATAGCCGGGCATTGTGGCAGACACCTGTAGTCCCAGCTACTAGGGAGGCTGAGGCAAGTTAAGCTCAAGAGTTTGAGGTTGCTGTGAGCTGTGATGCCCTGGCACTCTACTGAGGGTGACAAAATGAGACTCTATCTCAAAAAAAAAAAAAAAGTCAGGTGGGCGGCCCCCGTAGCTCAATAGGTAGGGTGCCAGCCACATACACCAAGGCTGTGGGTTCGAACCCGGCCGCAGGCCCACTAAAACAACAATGACAACTGGAAAAAAAAAAATAGCTGGGTGTTGTGGCAAGCGCCTGTAGTCCCAGCTACTTGGGAAGCTGAGTCAAGAGAATAGCTTGAGCCCAAGAGTTTGAGGTTGCTGTGAGTTGTGACGCCAGCGGCTCTCTACCCAGGGCAACAGCTTAAGACTCTGTCTCAAAAAAAAAAAAAAGTAAAAAAAGTCAGGCACTGGCTCGGTGCCTGTGGCTCAATAGGCTAAGGCGCCAGTCACGTACACCTGAGCTGGCGGGTTCGAATCCAGCCTGGGCCCGCCAAACAACAATGACAGCTGCAACCAAAACAAAAATGGCCAGGCGTTGTGGAGGGTGCCTGCAGTCCCAGCTACTTGGGAGGCAGAGGCAGGAGACTCGCTTGAGCCCAGGAATTGGAGGTTGCTGTGAGCTGTGATGCCACGGCACTCTATCCAGGGGGATAGCTTGAGGCTCTGTCTCAAAAAAAAAAAAAAAAAAAAAAAAGTCAGGCACTGGGCATTGCATGTGTGCAGGGCGCTGCTGCTCGATGCACCCATTCTGACTGCTGCAGCCTGGCCCTCTGTTTGCAGCCCTGCATGGGGGCCTCTGCTGACCACTCTGTGGTCTGTCCCCCTTCCCAGCTGGCTCATCCTGCCCCTGCATAGGGTGCTGCCTGAAAGGGGGCCTGAGTCTAAGGTCTCATCTCTCAGCAGGAGCCAAGTCACTAGGGATTCCTTCTTACAGTGACTCCCTATGCCCCAGCTTTCCCCCAAGGCTGATGGGAGCTCCTGTGTCCTCCGGACACCACCTTTCTTCATTTTGGTCAGCAGTGTCTTCCCCTCTCCCTCCCCCACCTTAGGCCGAACCCTTCATCCCTTACGGGAGTCCTTCCATGTTGTGCTCTGGGGGGTTTCATGTGGGACTCGTCCTCACTGGTGGTCACAGAGCAGGTTCTGCATCCGCTGCTGTGGTGTAAGTGGCTGCTGGGGGTTCAGGGATGGACCCCTGTCTACCTGCAGCTATGACCCTGCACAAGTGACTTCATCCTCTGGGCCTCAGTTGTCTTTTATGTAAAATTGAGATAATGTTGTTAGTTACCTCAGAGGCACATGGTGGTGATTAAAAGGGTCATTGTAGAAATGTGTAGTCTGTGGGGAAAGCTCCCTAAGTGTTAGTGGCATGAGCCATTAACCATCTGAACATTTCTTGAGGTAGGACATGACCTCACTTAATGCTTCTTCATGGGGCGGCACCTGTGGCTCAGTGAGTAGGGCGCCGGCCCCATATGCCGGAGGTGTCAGGTGCAAACCCAGCCCCGGCCAAAAACTGCAAAAAAAAAAAATGCTTCTTCATGTAGTGTGTCCTAACCCTGGGCCTTATGATGCCACTTAAAACAACATAAACCCTCCAGAGGTCATGGCTTATACCCGAACTGCTAGTACTTTGGGAGGCTAAGGCAGGAGGATCACTTGGACTCAGGAGTTGGAGGCTGCAGTGAACTATGATGACACCACTGTGTTGCAGCCTAGGTGACAGAGTGAGACCCTGTCTCAAAAAAAGCAAACAGGCTCGGTGCCTGTGGCTTAATGGGCTAAGGCACCAGTCATGTACACCTGAGCTGGTGGGTTCGAATCCAGCCTGGGCCCACCAAACAACAATGACGACTGCAACCAAACCATGCCTATGTAACCCTGTTTCTGCCTTCCTTTTCCCACAAGAAGGCCTCTCAATCCTGTGGGGCCACAGCACAGCTGTCATGACAATCACAATGATGTGGGAACAATCCAAGTGCCCATCAGTTCAT
>CAUYON010044527.1:0-12513 GCA_963573935.1 Arctocebus calabarensis
TCTGGCTGAACTTCAACAAAAAAAATAGCAGGGCACCTGTAGTCTGAGACAAGAGAATGGCCTAAGCCCAGGAGCTGGAGGTTGCTGTGAGCCATGAAGCCATGGCACAAGGGCAACAAAGTCTCTAAAAAAAAAAAAAAAAGAAAGAAAAGAAGTAGTGTTTTCTTTAATTTTTTAACAAGTTTTTTTTTTAAAACTGAGTTGTTTTTTTTTTTTTTTTTGAGACAGAGCCTCAAGCTGTCACCCTGGATAGAGTGCTGTGGTATCACAGCTCACAGCAACCTCCAATTCCTGGGCTCAAGTGAGTCTCCTGCCTCCACCTCCCAAGTAGCTGGGACTATAGGCGCCTGCCACAATGCCCAGCCATTTTTTGGTTGCAGCCGTCATTGTTTGGTAGGCCCAGGCTGGATTCGAAACCGCCAGCTCAGGTGTACCTGGCTGGCGCCTTAGCCCGTCGGGCCACAGGTGCCGAGCCAAAACTCAGCTTTTTAATCAGTTGGAATATATTTTTTTGTAGAGAATACACTGAATGTTTTCAGTGGGGAATAAACTGAATGTTCCCATTTTCAGTAGGGAATAAAGTGAAGGTTTTTCCAAATGAATAATCAATAGTTTTAATGTAATTTATTAAATAGTACATCCTTTCCTCATTGTTCTGAAAATACCGGCATTATAAATGGACACTTGAATTCACACTGGAAATGAACTTTGCTTTCCATCTTCAAAAATATTAGCCAATTTTAAACTATCTAAAATCAATCCACTAGGAATCTATGTAGATAAGTATCTCTGTAGACAGATTCCACAAGAATCTATCAACAATATGGTCCATCTTATATATAATAATGTAACTCATTTTTTTCTAACCAGTCACAGCAAAAACAAAAAAATCAAAAAGAAACAAACTATAATTTTACTTGCATATTCCCTTAAGTTACTGAGACAGCATTCTAAAAAACTTCAGTTTTTGTTTAATATAACTAAGAAATTACAGAAACTTTTATCAGATCAAAAGGTTCAACTCTTTACAGTGAAAAATGAATAGAATGATAAAATTCTAGAACAAAACTCTAAAACTATCATCACTTAATTAGGAGTCAGGAAGGAGATTTGGGTTCTAAATCCAATGTCACTTTCAACAAGTGAATAAACTTTAAGAATTAGGGTAATGGTTCCTTCTATTTCACACATTATATAATTCTCTAAGTTACCATCATTAAAATAATTAAAGTATTTACACTAATAGCCATCAACAAAAAAATATATACAATTTTCTTTAGTGCCCTGTTTTGGAGTTTTCCAGATGTTCTTTATACCAGTCTAAATCAATCCAATGTAAATCATTTTCTCTATCGTTTGAGCATATAGAAAATAACTTAGTAACATTTTTAAGAATTATTTCAACCACTGGCAAGGATAAGTTACCCTTAGGCTTGTATAATTTTCAACCATTCCAACATTTTACAAATCTTAGTGCTATAATACAGTATCATACACATGTACACGCACATCCTCCCTACATACACACTTCAGAACTTCAACTATAACTCTATATGCTATATTCTGTTCTTCTTGCTAGGTATTTCTAATAGTCTAGCCATTTTTTGTTTGTACACAAAATAAAGTTCATTTGCCTTTTTAAAAATCTGATTTTTGGCTCAGCGCCTGTGGCTCAACAGGCTAAGGCGCCAGCCACATACACCTGAGCTGGTGGGTTTGAATCCAGGCCCGGCCCGCCAAACAACAATGACGGCTGCAACCAAAAAATGTCCGGGCGTTGTGGCAGGCGCCTGTAGTCCCAGCTACTTGGGAGGCGGAGGCAAGAGACTCGCTTGAGCCCAGAAATTGGAGGTTGCTGTGAGCTGTGATGACACAGCACTCTATCCAGGGTGACAGCTTGAGGCTCTGTCTCAAAAAAAACCCCAAAAAATAAAAATAAATAATGATTTTTATTTTTGATTTTTCAAGTACTTAACCTTACTCAATTTTTTATTGTCTACAAACATATAGAAAATGTGCAGCAATGTAAATTGTTAATTATATGAACAAATCTGGCTCCAGAGAGGAAGGCTGAAAGGAAACAAAAACAATCATTTACTAAGTGTCTATTTGCAAATGGTTAATACTACTTTTATAAGTTATAGTTTCCATATAACAGAAATAAGACTTTTAAAAATCTCTCCCAACTGACACAACACCAAAATGACTGCTCCACAAAAAAGAATGAAAGCTTTATTTAAACCTGGCTATGTTGCTCTTGTTCTCTCCTAAGGTGTCAACAGTCACTGTTTTAGAGAAATATGTTAAATACATCTGTGATCAGCTCTTCATAAAATCCATGTTGATTACTACCTAGAATCAACATTTACTGATTTTTCTCTAAGTCACATTAGCAGCTTCTATTTAAAAAAACAACCCCCCCCCAAATCTAGCTGACCTCTTTTAATAAAGATAATATTAGTGAATTTTCTAATTGAAAAATGATTGCTTTCTCCAGGCTTAGATTTATAAGCAGTCTGTAAGATGGACAGATGATGAATCAAATGAGTGTGAGATGAGTCAATACAAAATCTAGTAACTAAAGCTTAAAAGCCCACTTTTCTTTTTTTGAAAATGGTTCTTATTTATTCACAAACACATTAGGTCCCACAATCCAAAAGTTCTTAGAATATACTATCTTAGAATATGGTGGGTTTTTTTTTTCCACTAATAATGACAAAGCTATTTCCCTTACCAATCTCTCTTAACACCTAATAAACTGACGGTCATTAATTTCTTCAGAGATAAACTCAGTTTTACAAAAGAAAGAAAATATTCTCTCACATAAAATTATCCAACAAATGTGAGTCTGTCCCACTTGGGTATTCTGTAGAACATACCTGTTGTGCCCAACAGTAAAATTTTTTTTCTAATTATCCAGTTTGTATATTAAATTTCCTTTTAATCACTCATCCAGGTATACTACAAGCAAAATACTATTTTTACAGATTTACTACCATAATAAAATTATCTGATGCAAAAAAAATTCTACACAATAGTCACACTTATCCTGGAAAGAATGACTCAAAGTCTCAAATATCAAATTTTGTTTTAATTCTAAACTGACTTCCTGACTATCAGTTATTCTAATTTTCTTTTCCTTTCCTTTTTTTTTTTTGAGACAGAGTCTCACTATGTTGCCTTCAGTAGAGTGCTATGGCATCACAGCTCACAACAACCTCAAATTCTTGGGCTTAAGTGACTCTCTTGCCTCAGCATCCCAAGAAGTTGGGATCACAGGCGCCCTCCACACACCCAGCTATTTTTTGTTGCAGATGTCATTGTTGTTTAGCTGGCTCAGGCCGGGTTCGAACCCACCAGCCTCAGTCTATGTGGCAGGCGCTGTAACCACTGTGCTATGGGCACAAAGTCAGTTATCCTCATTTTCTATTAAAAAGGACAGTTATCCTGAAGTGATACTGTGACTACAAACACAAAAATGTCCATAAACTAAAAAGCACTTAAAACACTTCCAGCATTGAAAAACATAACATTTATTCAAATTTAAAATGACCTACACAGGGACAACGTCATCAATCATGAAGCATGATTGTGATCACAATCAAAAGTTCTCATCACAATCAATAAAGTCTTTTTTTTTCTTTTCTTTTTTAAGGACAGTCTCACTTTGTCACCCTCAGTAGCATGCCATTAGAGTGCTGAGGCCTCATAGCTCACAGCAACTTCAAACGCTTGGGCTCAAATGATTCCCTTGTCTCAGCCTGGGGTTACATGCACCTGGCACAACATCCAGCTATTTTTAGGGTCTTACTCTTGCTCAGGCTGGTCTTGAACTCCTGGTTTCAAGCAATTCACCCGCCTCTGCCTCCCAGAGTGCTAGGATTATAGGCATGAGCCACCGTACCTGGCCCAAATCATTATTTTTAATTAATTTTATTTCATTCTGGTAAGAACATTTAAACATGAAATCAACCCTCTTAAACTTTTGCGTGCACAATACAGTATTGTTGATAAATACAGGTATAATGTATGGCATATCTAGAATTTACTCATTCATCTTGCTTAACTAAAACTTTTATGCCTGTTAATTAGTAACTCTCATTTACCCCTTCCCTCCAGTCCCTAGCAACCACCACTCCACTCTTTGATTCTATGAATTTGACTATTTTAAAGAACTTCATATAAGTGAAATCATGCAGTATTTGTCTTTCTTACTTATTTCATTTAGCATATCTTCAATGTAGATCAATGTTGTATATTGCAGAATTTCCTTCTTTTAAGACTGAATAATATTCCATTATACATACATAGTACATTTTCTTTATCCATTCATTTGTTAATGCACACATTTTCTTTATCCATTTGTTAATGCACACATTTTCTTTATCCATTCGTTAATGTGGGCTGTTTCCACATCTTGGCTATTGTGAAAAGTGATGCTATGAACACAAGAATGCTAATCTCTCCTCAAGATCTCAATTTCAATTTTTATAATACCTAAAAGTGGAATTGCTGACCATACGATAGTTCTATTTTTTTTGACAACTGCCATACTATTTTCCACGGCCGCTATATCCTGTTACCAACAGTGTACAAGGGTTTCAATTTCTCTATATCTTCATCAACACTTGTTATCCTTTTGTTTTCTTGACAACAGCCATCCTAGCTTGAATGAGGAGATATCTCATTGTGGTTTTGATTTGCATTTCCCTGATGATTAATGATGTGGAGCCTTTCCCCTCTGCCCTCCCCTCATCCCCTTCCCCCCGAACTCCCCACCCCACCCCACCCCGTACCTGTTTGCCATTTTTCTCCTCTGGAGAAATGTCTACTGAAGTCCTCAGCTCATTTAATTGATTTTTCTTTTTTTCTGGGTCAAAGTCTCACTCTGTTGCCCAAGTTTGAGTGCCTTGGCCTCAGGCTAGCTCACAGCAACCTCAAAATCTTGGATTCAAGCAACCCTCCTGCCTCAGCCTCCCAAGTAGCTGGGACTACAGGCGCCTGCCATAAACCCAGCTTATTTTTTCTATTTTTAAGTAGAGACAGGGTCTTACTCTTTATTTATTCAGGCTGGTCTCAAACTCCTGAGCTCAGGAAATCCTCCTGCCTCAGCCTCCCAGAGTGCTAGTATTACAGGCATGAGCCACTATGGTGGCCCCCTTAGCTCATCTCAAAAGATTAAGTTTTCTGCTATTGAGTTGTGGAAGTTCTTTATGTAATTTGGAGATTAACTCCCTATATGGTTTGCAAATATTAGTCTCCTGTTTCACAGGCTGCCTTTTCTCTCTTTTAATGGTTTTCTTTGCTGTGCAGAAGCTTTTTAGTTTAATGTAGTCCCACTTGCCTATTTTTACTTTTGTTGCCTACGCTTTAGGTGTCACAAAATTGTTGCCAAGACCCATGTCATAAAACTTCCCTCATTCCTGATTCCATATATAGTATTTGAAAAACAAAGAAATGTAAAGTAATGAAATCCACCTTCTGAGTGTTTCACTGTATTTATGTGTTACTAATATACATCTATGATACAGGTATGTATTATTTTCCTGGCCGTCTAAAACCAGGGATTTAACTTTACACAAATGCTGGTCAAGCTTCCCATATCCAGACCTCTCAGCTTATAGTTTTTCAATTCAATTCAGGTAAGAGGTTTTCTTTTCTTTTGTAGAGACAGAGTCTCACTCTATCGCCTTTGGTAGAGTGCCGTGACGTTACACAGCTCACAGCAACCTCCAACTTCTGGGCTTAGGCGATTCTCTTGCCTCAGCCTCCCGAGTAGCTGGGACTACAGGCGCCCACCACGACGCCCGGCTATTTTTTTGTTTATGCAGTTTGGCCAAGGCCAGGTTTAAACTTGCCACCTTCGGTATATGGGGCCGGTGCCCTATTCGATGAGCCACAGGTGCCACCAGTTAAAAGGTTTTCAAATGATGCAGAAATAAGAGAGGACAGGTTCCCCAAGAGATACTGCAACAGAGATACTACGAATTAGAAAAATCCATAAAGCTACCTTGGAAATTAGAACCACTACTTGTATGGGATTATAGAAGCTTATGAGGAATCTTAAAGTGCTGTTTTTTTCCTCTGAAACTAAGGTGCTTGGATTCTAGCAATACGTAATTTAATTTAAACCTGTCATTCTGGTGGCACCTGTGGTTCAGTGAGTAGGGCGCCAGCCCCACATACCGGAGGTGGCAGGTTCAAACCTGACCCAAGCCAGAAACGGGAAAAAAAAAACCTGTCATTCCTACCTTCAATTTCTTGATACAAGGGCAAAACAATGAATATAATAAAGAACAATGAGGCTCAGTGACTGTATTGCAAAGTGGTTATGGCGCCAGCCACATACATCAAAGCTGACGGATTCAAACCAAGCCTGGGCCAGCTAAACAACAATGACATTGCAACAAAAAAATAGCTGGGCATTGTGGCAGGTGCCTGCAGTCCCAGCTACTTGGGAGGTGGAGGCAGGAGCCCTGGTGTGGGAGTTTGCTTTGAGCTGTTATGCCACAGCACTATACCCAGGGCTATAGCTTGAGGCTCTTTCTAAAAAAAAAAAAAAAAAACATAGTGAATAGATAAAGAGAATGTGGTATATACATAAAATGGAATATTATTTAGCCTTAAAAAAGGAAATAAATCCTATCATGTGACAATATAGAAGAATCTTGGAGACACAGGCTAAGTTAAGACTGTTATAGATGGACAAATACTGTATGAGTCTACTTATATGAGGTATCTGAATTAATCAAACTCATAGAAGTAAAAAGTAGAATGGTGGCTGCCATGGACTGTGGGGAGGAAGAAATTGTGAGTTGCAGTTTAATGGGCATAAAGTTCCAGTTTTGCAATATTAAAGAGTTCTAGAAACTTCTATACAACATTGTGATTATATGAACTATATTGTACACTTAAAGTTTTGTTAAGAGGGTAGATGTCATGTTATATGACGTTTTCTACTACTATTTTTTTAAAGTCAGGTAAGTTCCATTCTTTATATACAAAGGAGGAGAGAGATAGATACTCAAAGAACAGTACTACTATCTACTGCATTAATGTAAATGAAAAAACCTAAAATGAAGATAGCAATAAAATGCAGTAGTATATTTTAAAATATACTGTGACCAAATGAAATTTAGCCCAGGTCCAAGAATGGCTTTGTTATGATGTGAATGTCCCTTCCAAAACTTATGCTGAGGCCGGGCATGATGGCTCACACTTGTAATCCTAGTACTTTGGGAGGCCAAGGCAGATGGATTGCTTGAGGTTAAGAGTTGAGACCAGCCTGAGCAAGAGTCAGGGCTGACCCTGTCTCTAAAAATAGCCAGGCATTGTGGTACACTTTCAGCTACTTGGGAGGCTGAGGCAAGAGAATCACTTCAGCCACAAAGTTTGAGGTTGCTGTGAGCTGTGACGCCACTCTACCAAGGGTGACAAAATAGAACTCCATCTAAAGAAATGAAAATCATATTGACACTTAATTCTCAATGTAGTAGTAAGGGCTTATTGGTTTTGTTTCTAGATGGCTGACTACAAGCATTTCCGGCATGTTTAATCCATTCTAAAGGACCAAAATAGTGTGAAGAAACTCACATGTTGAATATATTATCCAAGAAAGCACACAAAAGTTCAATAGAAATTCAAACACAGTTGATCACTGGTTATAGAAAGAAACAGCCTGTTCAATTTGAAAACTGACAGTTATTTTAGAATACACAAGGTTTATGGGAAGAGTGGACATAGCTAATGAGTTCTGTGGATGTTATAGATTTACAAATGGTGGAAAAAATTATTCTTCTGGTTGATGGAGTTGTAGTTGTGAACAACTATATCCTTTATTCATTAGAGAAGGAGCATGTAGAAAAAATGTAGCACATCTTTCTTACAGGAGACATCTCATCACTCAGCTTGTGAGCAAATTGAAGAACAGAAATTCAAGAAAGAGGGGAAAACCATCATCTTCTGACAATGAAGAAAGGCTAAATGGGAAGATACACTTTATAATCACGTGGTTTGCAGCAGAAGAAAGGAGAAGGTGGAAGGAGAGAAACCATTTTCTACTTGAGACAAGCAAGAGGAAGCCTGGATTTCATCCTGGAGATTGCTTCAGGAAGTATTACATTCAAAAAAATTATAAACAAAAATAAAACCACTTTTATTATTTTATGCAACCTAAAATAGATAATAAAATCATCAGGTTGAGTTCATATTTATGTTTTTCTCTTTTAAAACTGTAGGATAATTATAAGAAATCCACCAATTCCTTTCCCACCCAAAATAAGTAAGAGCTTAGGAGTATGTGGGTAGCAGAAAATATTAGACCGGAAGGTTGTTTCCTTGAAAAGATGGACAAAATCAACCAACCCTTATCTAACTAAGAAAGAAAGAGAGAAGATCAGATAAAGTTGGATATAAAAGAGAATGCTTTACAACCCATGTCATAGAAATAGAAAGATCAAAAGATCATAAGGAACTATTATAAACTATGTGCCAATGCATTGCAAACCTAGAAAAAAATGGATAAATAATTATTAATAGAAATATATAACCTACTAAGACTAAATCACAAAGAAATAGAAAATCAGAACAGATCAGTAACAATTAAGGAGATTGAATCAATAAGAAAATGGTTTTCATCTAAGCCTTGGATCTGATAGTTTCACAATTAAATTCTACCAAAAATCAAAAGAATTAATACCAAATCTGTTTGAACTCTTTCTTTCAAAAACACACTCTTTATAAGGCCAGCATCACCATGATACCAAAATCAGACAGATACCACATGAAAAAACTTATAATAATTAAAAATAACTATATAATAAACCTGAAGAACATGCATACAAAAATCCTAAAGAAAATGCTGCAAGCTGAATTCAATGGCATTATTAAAAGGATCATTGACCAAGAGTAAGTAGTATTTACCCATGAGAAAAGTTTCAACACACATAATACATACATAAATGAACAAATGTAATACCACATTAACAATTTGAAGAATAAAAATCACATGATCATCTTAACACATGTAGAAAAGGCACTTGACAAAATTTAATACCCCTTGAAGATAAAAACTCCCAACAAAATAGCTATGGTAGGAACTTACCTCAAAACAATAAAGGTAATATATGAAAATCCCACAGTTAACATCATAGTCAGTGGTGAAAGTTTGAGAGCTTTTCCTTTAAGATCTGGAAGAGGATGCCTACTCCTGTCACTTCTATTCGAAATAGAACTGGGATTCCTAGCCAAAGAAATTATAGAGAAAAAAAAAAATAAAATCATCCAAATTGCACAAAAAGAAATAAAATTGTCTCTGTTTGCAGATGATATGATCCTATATATTAAAAAAGCTAAAAATACTATTAAAAAACATTTAGAACTAATAAATTCAGTAAAGTTGCAAGATACAGAATCAACATACAAAAATAAATAATATTTCTTTACATCAACAACAACCTATCCAAAAATGAAATCGAGAAAACAATTCCATTTTCATTAGAATAAAAAAAAAGGAAAAAATTTAATCAAAGAGATGAAAGACCTTTATGTTCAAAACTATAAAACACTGAGAAAGAAATGACAAAGACATAACTATATGGAAAAATGTCCTATGTGAAAGGATTGGAAAAATATTGTTTAACTGTCCATACCAACAAAAGTCATACACACATTCAGTGTAATCCTTACCAAACTCCAAAGGCACTTTTTACATAAATAGAATAAACAACCCTAAAATATGGATAGAACCATGAAAGACCCCAGATACACCAAGCAATCTTGAGAAAGAAGAACAAAGTTGGAGGCAACACACTTCCTGATTTCAAATTATATTATAAAGCTATAGTAATAAAAATAGTATGGTATTGCCATTGAGTTAGGATGACAAAATAAAGTCTCAGGCTCCATCCCCCTCACACACAGAAAGTTCAAGTAACAACTAATCAATACTAGAACATCTTTTTGAAAACCTCAATACTTGAAAACAAACGTGAGAAACCCATATAGTTTGCAGGATGGTCTTCCTTGGACTGTGCTTCCCTTTGCCCTCCCCAAATTTTTACAACATCGCATGAAGAGGATTCCCTGGGCCCAAGGTTTACATAGGGGGAAAGGATGACATAGTAGTCATCCCTCTTCCCTAGTATTCTGAGATGCTTCCCAGGAAGCCTACTCCAATTTCACCTCACAGGAAACATAAGTGACAACAATATGATGGCAGAACAAAGAAAGAAGGTGATAATGACCATCATGTGAATCTTGATGGTACCTGCATATTCCAGCCAACTGCAGTACCTGATCAAAGATATTAGTCAACTTCATAGCTGACCTATAAACCTGAGCTGGCCACCTTCAGAAGCACAGTGAAAAGTTCAATTTAGCTTCAGCCCAAGGCAGCCAGTCTCCACACCCAGTCTAAGAGTCCACTCCAATGACTGTGCTAAAATGAGGAGATGGCTCAACTCATTTTAGAAAATTATAAGAACTAGACCTGCTCAACCCAGGAAGTCAAGCAATGGCTCCACTCAGCCAAAAGCCTGCCTAACATCTCCAAATAGGAAGGAAGACTCCCAACTCTGCACCTTTCAGAAAAGGGCAGAGACTAGACTTGCTTGACCTGGGAGGACAAATAGCTACTCAACTCAACCAAAATCTCACCCCATGGCTCTACCTTCTCACCTCTGAATAGGCAAATCTTCAATTGTGCATATTTTGAGAATGGCCCCTGGTCCTGCCCATCCTAAACAAAACAAAATAAAAACCCTAAATAGCCAAGAAAATCATGAAAAAAAGAAAAGATAGAGGCAGCACACTACCTAATTTTAAACTATACTAAAAGCTATAGTAATTCTAAGAGTGTTTACTGGCACAAAAGTAATGAATCAATCAAAAGAAGAATATCGAGTACAGAAATGAACTCAGTATGCATGGTAAATGGATTTTCAAAAAAGGTGCCAAGAACACACAATAAAAAAAAACATAGTCTTCAAAAAATGGGTATTAGGAAAACTGGATACCCACATACAAAAAATTAAATTTGATCCTTACCTCATATCACTTACAAAAACAACTTCAAACTGATTAATGTCTGGAATCTAAAATACTACTAGCAGAAAACTACTAGGGAAAAAACTATACAGCATTACTGATTATTTTGAATTTGACCCCCAAATCACAGAAACAAAAGCAAAACCAGATCAATGAAATTACATCAAATGGAAAGGTTCTTCACACTAAAGAAACTAATTTGTGTGAATAGACAACCTATGAATTGGGGGGAAATATGTGTAAGCCATATGTCTAATATGGATATACGGAACTCAACTTAATAGCAAGAAAATAGGGCCGAGTAACAGCTTCCTTGCAACTGGACACCGTGAGACTGGGGAGAGAGAACTTCAGGCATCTCTGCCAGGCAGGATCTGCCCAGAAACTTCCCTTTGGGGACACAGGGAGACAGCATGAGACTTTTGGACACCCTGAGGAAGGCAAAAGCAGCGGAGATTGGGCAAGTGGTTGCGTCTGTTCGTTCTGTCTAATCCTGTCAGCAGCTGCGGGTGGGGTAACAGTGGGACTGCAGGCTGGAAAGGCCTTGCCTGTGAGCTACTCAGGTTTCTTTTGGACTTGGAACTCGGTTGAACTGCCTTGGGAGAACTTGGGCAAGAGTGCAGGGGTCTTTGAGTGTTGTCTGGGGCCCAAGACTGGGCCACCAAGCCAGGTGGAGCTACCAGTGTTTGGTTGTGGGCTGTGTGGAGTCACTGTGGGAGAACTGCCCTGGCCAGCTCCACCCTCAGGGTCGCAGAACAAACATCAGGTGGGAGTGAGTAATCTAGTGACTGAGCAGCCTAAAGGTGGGGACTAAGACGCCTTGCAGCCTTAGCCCTCAGAGGCATAGGGTGAGACCCGTTTTGGCACACTGGGGAAGTGGATAGCCTCTTAAGGAGTGATCCCAGCCACAAGTACTTTCCTGAGAAAGACTCTGCTTAGCCCAAGTTAGCAATTTAAAGTGTCTTCTAAGCAGGCTGAGGAGAATTTAAGCTCTCCACCCTGCAGGGTTTGAGAAATCATTAGAGGCACAGGGTCACTCCCTAAAAAGATCCAGTAACAACAGAGTGATTCTGCCAGGGTCTGATCTGGGAGAGACACCTCCTCAATTCTGAGGACGGTCATAGGCAACAGTGAAAAATAATCATGAGGCGGAATCAACAGAAAAACTCTGGCAATATGAAAAATCAGAGTAGATCAACTTCCCCAAGGAACAACAAGGTAGATACAGCACAAGATCCCTTGCATAAGCAAATGGCTGAGGTGTCAGAAGTTGAATTCAGAGTCTGGATAGCAAATAAGATCATCACAGTGGAGGAAAAGATGGAATTAGAATTTCAAGCAGTAATCCAAAAGATGACCCAAAAGATGTCTCAAGAATTGAACAAATTCAAAGACAAAATGACCAAAGATTTTGACACATTGAGACAAGAAGTTGTAGCCCTCAAAGATCTGAGAAATACAGTAGAA
>CAUYON010044530.1:0-13610 GCA_963573935.1 Arctocebus calabarensis
CAATAAAAAGCTAAATAGCCGGGCGCTGTGGCAGGCGCCTGTAGTCCCAGCTACTCGGGAGTCTGAGGCAAGAGAATCGCTTGAGCCCAAGAGCTGGAGGTTGCTGTGAGCAGTGTGACGCCACGGCACTCTACCCAGGGCGATAAAGTGAGACTCTGTCTCTACAAAAAAAAAAAAAATTAAGAAGCTAATAGAGAAAAGTATATTCCCAGTCTCCCCTTTGTGAAGGAGGAAAAAGAGATGCACTCCGAGACCTCCTTTTAAAAATGTCAGAGGACCATAACAATGCCAATAACCCTTTAGTGCAATTTTTCCAGAAAATTTTCTGAATTTGAGAATGCAAACAGCTAAGCTTCTGATTCACAGTTTGGTCATTTCCAAAGGGATATTCTAAAACAAAACAATCGGTGTGCCCTTCACTGCCTCCCTCAGGGGGGCCACAATTGAGCAGAACATCTGCCAATGAATGACTGAGACTCAAGGTGGAGAGAGGAAGGGAGGAGGAGGCCCCCAGAAAGCCACTGCACAGGAAGAACAGACACTCTCAGTGTCTTTCTGTGCTCTGAAGTCTAGCCTGCTTCTAGTTCAGCCATTTGGATTCCTGGCAGGCTCTAAAAAAGGAGTCATCACAGGGAGAGGCTCGTCCATAAGGCCCTGCAGATACAAAGCTTTACCTCCAGATCTAGCAGGCTCAGGTCAAGAGCAAACAATCTCTTAGAGAAGTTCAAAACAGTCCATTTTCTAGAAGGTCTCCAAATGATAGCAAACCATTTGGAAATTCCTAGCTCTAACTCAATGGATCTCAACACAAAGAAGTCGCCAACCCTTGAAGCTTTAAATGGGAAGCTGACTTGCGCACAGCTTGAAGTCCACAAAGTTTTTCAAACACTAGTAAAGAAACAAACCTGGAGAATGGAAAAATAAACCACGGTACCCTATGTAATACTTTATAGCAGTGCAAGAACACTAGCTATAGTTAGTTCTACACATCCACGTGGAAGCAGCACAAAAACAGAATGTTGAAAGAAGGTAGTCAGTCCCTGAACAATACATGAAATACAATTCTACTTACATAAGATTCCTACAAAAGAGCAAAACTGAAAATATACTGCTTGGATAGATATAAAATTGGTTTTAAAAACAAAGGAATGATAAACACAAAAATCAGGGAAGTGGGGTTATTTGGAGGGCAACAGTGCTCTGGGCCCACTCTTCTCAAGTAAGGCCTCTTTGTTCAGCTAGACAGAGGGTTTATTTATTTTTTTTTTTAGTTTCATGTATATATTTTAATACATATATATTATTACTATATTATATATTATAATAAAAATGTATATATTATATACATTTTTGTATATAGTGTATATTATATAATTTTAGAAAGTAGGCAGTGATTCTCCTCAAGTCTTTAAAAAACAATTAAAAAAAAAAGTGAATGAGTCAGGGAACTTCAATTAGGAGAGATTCATCAACTATGGTTAAGGTCAAGAATATCCCTGGAATTCAATGAGTCTTTGTAATTAAAACAGGAAATTCCCTTACGTCTTCCCTGGTCCAAAATATCTGGAGGTTGCCAGACACAAATCCTTGCATTTTTGGCACTTGATAGTCTAGTTTCATGACTGTGGAAAGACAATACATGATGATTTGGGGCTCCCGCTGCAGAATTGCTGCATTAAAAAAATATAAATTTTCAAATGAGCCACTTAAGACAAATAAGGGCCTGCCAAAGGCAACAGACCAACCTCTTTCACAAGCTGCCCTCCGAGAATCACATGAAAGTTGTTTTACTCTTTCCCAACTTCCTCAAACTCTTCAATCACCTTTTTACTAGCAGTTGCCAGATATCAGTGAAGGTATAACTCTCAAAAAACCTTTCTCTAAGACTGAACCAGCTTGGCAGCCCTGAGAAAATGACAACCAATATTTACACGATAGATAAGCTCTTTCAGGTCAGGACCCGCCTCAGTCCTGTAGTAGCTTCAACACCTACTTCAGTATCTGACCCATGGAGATGCTCAGAAACTCTTTAAGATACAACTCAATCATACAACATGCTTACAGACTTAAAAAAAAAAAAAGATGTGAACTTGGAACTTCAAACTTATTTCTATTTAAAACTTGTTAAAAATTCCTTAGGATCATTAAATAGATGGATGTTAAAATTGTGAGATATCATGAGCAGAGATGATTTTTCTATTTATACATATATATACTTTTATTTATTTATTTTTTTTTGCAGGTTTTGGCCACCTCTGGTATATGGGCTAGCACCCTACTCCTTGAGCCACAGGCGCCACCCAAGATGATTTTTCTAATCACATATTTTAGGTACCACTCATTAGCAGGGTTGGAGAAGTCACATACCATCCCAGCAGGACCCATCCTTGATTGGAACATTTTCCCGCCACTAATTAACAGAGCTGCTTACAATAGGCATTTATTTGGGGAATTTTTCTGAACAACCTCTAGTGTTGGACCTGAAGTGAAATTTCAGCACTATATTGCTGGAAGCACATACAGTGAGTAAGACGGAGTCTGTCAGGCTGGGGCAGACACGGCGCAGCTGGTCTGGTCAGTTTGGGTCCTGCCTGACCTTCACCCCCCTCTCCTTTTCTGTTTTATAAATTCAGCTCTCACCCTAAAGATGCCTATCTTGAGTAGTTTAGGAGATTAACTTTAGAATGTTGTTTACTGTTTATGAGTCATGGGTTCTGCCATCATTGTTTAAGATAAGGGTTAATTACCATGGTCTTCACTTTGAACTTAAATGTAGTCATGTTGGAAATGGAAGAACAGAATAGTCTTGGAGAGGCTACTCTCACTGTTCTCCAGAATCCTGGCCTTCTGACAAACAAAGTTTGGTGGACCTCGCCCCGTCTCTACATCTGGCTGACACTGACAGCCAGCCAGACTCTCTGGTCTGGTAACACTGGTATGGACCCATATGATGCTTTTGATGCTGGTGATGAAAAGTTCAACGTATGACTGTGCTTTATGCTCCTTTTGTTTAATTTTAAAGCTTAAGTTTTTCCTTGGATTAATCAATAAAAAACCTTTATAAGTAAACTCTGCAGATATTTTGGTCACTCAACAAATAGGACTTGCAGATAAAATGAAATGTCTGTAAGCAAAAAAAAAAAAACAAAATGCCGAGGAAAACCCTTCTTAAAGTTTATATTTATCTTGGACCAAATATTCTAGTTTTTTGCTCAACACTTCTTACAGACACAACGGAACAAGGACAAAGTTTTGGGAAAGATGTCATTATGAGCTGGGAAGAAATGGATCAGAAAAGGCAAGACAAAAATTAAAAAAAAGGCTGCTGGTCTGGAGCAGTAGCAGGCGTCTGTGGTCTTACTTACTCAGGAGGCTGAGGTCAAGAACCACTTGAGCCCAGGAGTTTGAGATTACATGAGCTATGGTAACACCAATGTACTCCAGCCTAGGTGACAGTATAAGACCCTGTCTCAAAATTAACAAATAAATTAAAAATAAAATAAAATGAGAAGAGCTGATTTCAGGGAAGAAATGAGAAGTTTGGTTTTAAACAAATGTGAGGGTATTAAGCATACATCCTGGGTGAAGGGCTTTTCTACAACTTGAACTTTATTTACCTTGGAAGTGACAACAAAGTAACCTAAAAATCTGTACCCTCGGGTAAATTTGAAATTAAAAGAAAAAAACAAATGTTGAAGTGTGAACTTGAAAATTCTACTTTGTAAATGTGCCCTCTAGCGGTGTCACAGAATCGCAATGGTTTGAGGAGAAGGGGTCCTCAAACTACGGCCCTTGGGCCACACGGGTTGGTGTGAATTGTATTTGTTCTCGTTTTTTTTACTTCAAAATAAGATATGTGCAGTGTGCATAGGAATTTGTTCATAGTTTTTCTTTTTTAAACTATAGTCTGGCCATCCAACGGTCTGAGGGACAGTGAATTGGCCCCCTGTTTAAAAAGTTTGAGGATGCTTGGTTTAAGGGATACATTCCCAACCTAGGTTTGCTTTAGATCTTTTTTAAATCAGGGTACACACTGACTGTACAATGGAAAGCACCTGGATATTGGCATCAGACGGAAGGAGAAGACCTTTTCTAACTATGAAAACTTGAGCAAGTTACGAAGCCTCCATTTCTTCATCTGTAAAATGGTACTAATAATACTCAATAGAATTGTTCTCAGGAATAAACAAACTAATGAGTGTAAAGCTTTTGGTGAGCAATCAATAAAGGTTAGCTTTGAGTATTAAAAATAAAAAATAACAGTCGTAAGTTATGCTGTCATCTGTAAAATGAATAATTAATTCATAAATTCAGAAATATTTTGAATTGTTAGATATAGTATAAAAGAGATTGATATGGATAGTTGTTATATATTAAAGTCTTGTGAATAAATAATTTTCATGAAAAAAAATAAAGTAACTTGGAGATGCTAACTACAGACGTCTAAGTGAGGAAGTAGGCAGTCTAAATACACTTGAGGTCCAACTAAAAATGATGTTTCAGGTCAAGAACCTGAAGGAGATTATTCACTTTCTTGTGTAGAATAATTTAGTCTACTTGACAGCATGAAGTAAATTCCATCATCTCTTTAAGGAAAGAATCTGGTAGATGTTGCACAAGAGAAAGCATAAGATTTCCTTTATACTTTACTAGCAGAGAACACAAACAAAATCCTGCTGCTCTGGGAGGCTCACACCTGTAATCCCAGCACTCTGGGAAGCCACCGTGGATAGATTGCTTGAGCTTAGGGGGTTGAGACCACCCTGAACAAGAACAAGACACTGTCTCCACTAAAAATAGAAAAATTAGCCGGGCTTTGTGGTGGACACCTGTAGTCCCAGCTACTCAGGGGCATTGAGGCAAGAGGATTGCTTAAGCCTAAGAGTTTGAGGTTGCTGTGAGCTATGACACCACAGTACTCTCTACACAGGACAACAGAGTGAGATTCTGTCTCAAAAAAAGAAAAAAGATCCCGTGGGCAGAAGGAGATCATTGATAGTGTATGGTGGATGTGCACTGCATTTACACAAGTTTTGTCCCCCCAACTCTTAAAACCAAGGAGTATATTTGATTAGCAGCAGTCATTCCCTGGGAATCAGGGGGCTTCCAGAATAACAAAGGCAAACAGCATTACCTGTTTGAAGGGTTTTATTCAGGAGTAAGGAGACAAAAAATGTCCACTAGCTCTAGAAATTAGCTACTAATGAAGAGGATACTTGGCTAGGAGAGAGGCAAATCAGAAGGAACACCAACTGAGTCACATAAATAGCTACATTTACTAAAGGTGTTGCTTATTTCAAACCTGTCTCCCTCCAAATCTCAAGAAAATGTGCTGTGCCATCAGCACTGAAGAGGCAGTCGTATCGACAATAATGTCCTTATGTAAAATGCTCATCTTATAATGAAGATGCCAAAACCAAGTGTGTAAAGTGAAGTGATCACTGTGTCCAAGTGGCTAGCAATTCAGAAAAGAAATACATTTTATCTTTTGTTAAAATATAAGGCAACCCAAAAATTCAGTTCTTGTAAAGTTCCATGAGTCCCTAAATTTATTTACCTCCAAGTCCATCTCTAGACATAATTGGATGTTTTTTCTGATCTTCAGAACAAAGCTTTGTTAGCTGCTTCTTGGCTAAGAAGGCACCCCCAATTATACACTTGATGGAGAGGCAGAGGACTAATAAGGAGGAGATTGAGATTTTCTTTGATGTAAAAATTACATCTAAAGTACATCTAAGTGTGTAATAACTGGAGAAAGTTTAAGTATATAAGGATATATTCAGATGATAAACAACTTGTAGTCAGTGATGACTTAAAATGTAACTAGAATCCAGCAATTTCAGTTCTGGGAAAAAAAAAAAAAAAGAATTGAAAGCAGGGGCTTAGATATTTGCAGACTCATGTTCATAGCAGCATTACTGACAACAGCCAAAAGGTGTAAACAACCTAGTATCCGTCAGTGGACAAATGGATGGACAACCAAAATGGGGTAAATATACACAATGGAATGTTTATTATTCAGCCATAAAAAGGAAGGAAGGTCTGATACATGCTACCATGTGGATAAACATAGAATTAGACAAATCTAGGGTAGTCCAAATCCTGGAGACAGAAACTAGAATGATGGTTACCGTGAGCTGAGAGGGGGTAACAGTGATTGTTTAATGGGTACAGAGCGATGGTTACCGTGGGCTGAGAGGGGATAACAGGGATTGTTTAGTGGGTACAGAGCAATGGTTACCATGGGCTGAGAGAGGGTAACAGGGATTATTTAATGGGTACAGAGCGATGGTTACCGTGGGCTGAGAGGGGATAACAGTGATTGTTTAGTGGGTACAGAGCAATGGTTACCATGGGCTGAGAGAGGGTAACAGGGATTGTTTAATGGGTACAGAGTGATGGTTACCGTGGGCTGAGAGAGGATAACAGTGATTGTTTAGTGGGTACAGAGCAATGGTTACCATGGGCTGAGAGAGGGTAACAGGGATTGTTTAATGGGTACAGAGTTTCTGTACAGGATGATGGAAAGCTCTGGACATGGATAGTGGTAATATTTGTACAACGCCACTGAACTGCACATTTAAAAATAAAGTGGTAAATTTTATGTCATATATACCTCAGCACAATAAAAATACCGAAGTACAGCTAATTTCCCACTTTCACAATGGCTGGGTACTAAGACAGAGTAAGAGAGTGAAACTCCCCTTAGTGTGAGCAAGATGGTGCGGTTGTTGGGAAGGTCGGCCCAGGACAGTTGACTTTTGGAATAAACAATCAGCTTCTACCTGGCAGGCCTTTCACCATGAAACCCTGAAGCACCAGGGCACCAACCCCAAACATCCAGAGGCAGACACCAGGGGACAGTGACAACATTCTGACTACTCACAGTCACCAGCCAGCCGATATGGAAAGACAGACTGCAGCAAAAGAAAGTTTTAAATCTTTCTATCTTGTATAATATGGAAAATTGCAGGCTGTGAGACAATACATGAAAGACAAAGATCTCCTAGAGAAGTATAGCTGCCTATTTTTAAGGCTGGTTTCAACATGGGAAAATAAACTGAAGCGCGCTAATAATCTGGGCCAGCTCAGCTCATCTCCATCAGACTTGGCACGAACGGGTTCCACGAACCAAAATAAACCCCCTCATCTGCATGCTTCTCTGCAGCCGCAGGTATTTTATGTGTATATTTTCTTAAGGTTTCTTATTTTCCAACATGTTCAAAATAACTCCAAATCTGTCTCAGCGCGAAGTTCAAAGAAATCTTTCCACACCAGTTGGAAAAGACAACAAAACACAACAGATATCCGGACATCCCCAGATCCCTGAGATGGTGACACTGAATTCAGACAACTACAGAACCTGGGGATACCAGGTACCAGCTATGTCAGAGCCACCACCAAAGCACAGAAGCCACAGTTGCTTCTTCTTCACTGCCCAGAGTGGTACTTGAGGGTTGGGGAAAAGCAGAGCTCATTTTATCCTGCTTCACCTGTTAGACTACAGGGCAGGAGGCAGCCCCACCACCGTCCCTGCCCTCTGAAGCTCTGGCCCACGCTGTCCAAGATCTCTTAACACTAGAACACCACAAGGTAAGAAACTTATTTCCCTGCTTTGAGGAATGTCACATGGGTTAAATGTCATCAGAAGATAACCATGCAAAACCTGAGAATGATTAAAAGGCCATTTGCAAAAACACATCATAGAGGCCACATCAACTCCTAAACTTCAAACTTCAAAAAAAATTGGGTCCTGCTAACCACTTAGACATGAACTTAGAAACACCAGTATATGATAGAAATGTTGAAAGAATTTAATGTGAGATCGTGGACACTATAAATAACACAAAAACTAAACACAAGATTACAAACAATTTGATCGTGTGAGCATTCCAGAACAAGCTCATGAGAAAAGAATTTCTCCAACAAAACAGCTCTTCAAGAAAAAGGTACTGAACTCTCACAATTAATTTTTTTAATCATTACCTGCTTTGTAAAGATTAGAATAAAATACATTTTATGGTAAAAACCAAATTTCTAGTCACTTGGTTTTACCCTTTTAACCTCCTCCAGCATGCGTGAAACACTTTTTTTTAGTCATGCTTCATGACTACGCACACACTTTAGCCTCCCTGCACAAAGGTGGCACTGACCCACAACCACAGACAACAGTTGACAGACAGCTGATGATCAGGGCAACTGTTACGGGAGACACACTAAACCTTCAATCAAAGAAAAGGAGCTAAAAACAGGGTTACAGCCTCCCTGCAATCATTAAAAAGATACCATTTGCAAAGTGTATTATCTTTCTGCTCTTTGAAGGAAAAAATGAATTAGCAGATGCCAAAACTTGGCCAAGTGCTAAGGAAATTAGTAAGGAGAGCAAAACTCTGCAATTTATTTTGAAACATCCATGAAATATATTCAACCATTTCAAAGTATTTACTTGGAAGTAGATGAATTAAACATCACTTTAGCTGGAACTGTCAGGTACCATAAGAATTTATAAGGGAAAAAAAGATGGAGACTTTACCTCTTTTATGTTTACATGGATGGAGCTGGAACATATCCTACTTAGTAAAGTATCTCAAGAATGGAAGAAAAATATCCAATGTACTCAGTACTATTATGAAACTAATTTACAATCACTTACACTCTCATAGAAGAAAAGAACATGACTATGGCCCAGGATGAAAGAGGGAGGGGAATAGGAGAGGAAGGGGGAGGTCAGATCCAGGGAGGGAGGGGAATAGGAGAGGAAGGGGGAGGTCAGACCCAGGGAGGGATCACACCCACAGAGCATAATGCAAGGTACACGTTGGATCTATTAAGTATAGAGTATAAATGTCTTAACACAATAATTAAGTAAACAAGATGAGGTATATATTAACCAGTGTGATGTAAACATTCCTAATTCTGTATGAAATCAGCACATTGTACCCCATAAATGCATTAATGTGTACAGGAACTATGTGTTTATGATTTAATTTTTTTAAAAAAAGAATTTATAAGGGAAAGTTCTCAAATACCTAAATCCTTAGCTTCCTAATATGGGCAGTGAACAATGATGTGACAAACAAATTCCTCAGGTGAGAAATCATTTTTTATATAACAGATTCATGAATTTCCATTGAGGCAGTGACCACTTTAATTTCCTGGAAACGGTGTAATGGGAAAGAAACTCAGAGTGTTATCAGGAAAAACACTGTTCAGAAACGATCTTGCTTTTGCTAAAGTTGTTTGACCTCAGAGTTCACACAAAGGCTGGGCACTGCTGCCAAAATGGCTGGCCAGGATGGAAAGCTAATAAGAAGAACCTGGATTTGTCACACTTTGCCATAACCTTCCCTGGGACAGAAGACCCAGAGAATTAAGTAAATTTCCACAATAGATCACAAGGCTAGGAAGAAAAAAAGGGCTGTGGTGATCTCACTACCACTCCCTTAGAGTTGAGAGGGTTTTAATACCTTTCTAACCAGCTTTCTGGAGCATAAGTTCACTCGATTATTGTGACAATCCAAAATGTTCACAGGGTCAAGATTCCCACTTACAGACTTGGGTTTAATCAAAGAGGTGAAGTAGCATATCTAAAATTAGATAGAGTCAGACCTAAAAACTAGTTCTGTGGATTCTAAGTCTTGTGTTTTCTCAACTCGACAACATTCATGCTTATTTTCAATGGAGACATGGCCTTCCTAAAACACCAACAAAATACACATACATGTATAATAGCCTTGTTGATCTTTCATGGGAAAACACTGTGTTCTTGAAGCATTTTTATGTGTGGTGTTATATACATATTATTTCTAAAACTGAGATGGCCAAACTATGGAGAGCTTTCACATGATAAAGTGCTATTTCTAGTGTTGTTGGTCACTGGTTTATTCTGTTACTCCTGGTTAGTCAATGAGAGTTGGATTATCATTTTGGTTTTGACTTATTTTGCTACTTTAAACAAACTCTTTACTGTAATGAGGAGACCTTCCTTTTCTGTTTTTTTTTTAAGAAGCAGAGTCTCACTCTGTTGCCCAAGGCTAGAGTGCCATGGCATCAGCTTAGTTCACAGCAACTTAAAATTCCTGGGTTCAAGTGATCCTCCTGCCTCAGCCACCCAGGTAGCTGGGACTACAGGCACACACCACAACACTCAGGTAATTTTTTTTTTTTTAGTGGAGATGGGGGTTTCACTTTTGCTCAGGCTGGTCTTGAACTCCTGAGCTGAAGGGATCCTCCCACCTCAGCCTCCCAGAGTGCTAGGATTATAGGTGTGAGCCACTGCACCCCGCCAGCAGGGACCTTCCTTTTCTAAATGGATATCTACAATGCCTACTCATGAAACAGAATTCCATAGGGTCTTGAAGAGAGGGGGTATGGCATAAAAGAATCAATTCTAACTAATTGACCTTCTGAGTACCCATCAAACACTTACTCATGTGTTCAGCACCATGCACTGAAATAAGAAGTGACAAATGTATCCTTCTTAAATTCATATCTTGGAAAGGCAAAAAAGAACCAGCGACACAAAACACTGCATTCTTGAAGCTTTGGGGTTTGTTTTTTTGTTTGTTTGTTTGTTTTGCGGTCAGGGCTGGGTTTGAACTCGCCATCTCCAGTATATGGGGCTGGTGCCCTACTGATATTATTGTAAGACTGACACTAGGGGACAATAAAAGATCAACATGTTTATGAAAGTATAAATGAGCCTCAAAAAATGTGTATGTGGTGTTTCTTCTAATGATAATGGTAATACTCTGTCACTGGGGAAAAAATAAAATAAATGAAGAAAAGTATAAAAGAAAAATAAAGAGTCCCAGGAATCCTATTTACCTAGCAATAAAGGAACTACTATTAACATAACGGTGAATTATCCTTCTAGATTTTTTTTCTATGTTTCTTTTCCCTACAATGGTTCTCAAACTGTGGTCCCTAGACCAATAACATCAGCATCGATAGGAAACCTGTTAGAAAAGCAAATGTTCAGGCCCCACCACAGACCTGCTGAATAAGAAACACTATAGGTAAGACACAGCAATCTGCATTTTAATAAGGCCTCCATTCCTGCAGATTATATGGGGCAGGGAAAAAAAAGTCTTTCAGGTGATTCTGATGTGTGCCAAAGTTTGAGAACACTGACATGTGTTATATATACACACAGGGACACATATACACACACATAGTTACATATAATGAACCCCTTACCCCCAAATGGGGTTACGGTACACATAGTGTTTAAAATTTTAAATCCACATTTGGCAACAAGCTTACATTTTGAGAATCTCCTTCCTAAATATTGCATGACTACCCTACTGAAAGCCTGAATGCCTTGCACATGGGTGAACAGTATCTCAAAATGCCTCATGTAACAAATGCGATTAAACAGCAAGAAAAAGCCAGACGGAAACACTGTCAACTGAATAAACAAGTCATTTAGTAGTAACATTGGGACCCAATGAAATCCATTTTTAAAAATCTGAGTAGTTGGGTGGCGCCTGTGGCTCAGTGAGTAGGGTGCCAGCCCCATATACTGAGGGTGGCAGGGTCGAACCTGGCCTGGGCCAAACTGCAACAAAAAAATAGTGGGGCGTGGTGGCAGGTGCCTACAGTTCCAGCTACTCAGGAAGTTGAGGCAATAGAATTGCCTAAGCCCAAGAGCTGGAGGTTGCTGTGAGCTGTGACACTCTACTGAGGGCGACAAAGTGAGATTCTGTCTCTAAAAACAAACTAACAAAAAAATCTGAGTAGTTGCATAAGGTAGATCTTTTCTAAAAGAATGAGGAACATCTGCATTAGCTTCTTTACCCTGTCCATGAAAGTATCTGGAGGATACTTAGAAACTTGCTTTTGTTTTCCAGCATTCCAGCACTGAATGGGAAACAGTTGTTGGACGCGCCAGAACTATCACCTTCACACTCCTGTGTGCCTCACCTCCACCCCACCACAGCAGAACACTGCCACACAAATCCCAGAAAGTCAGTTTAAGCCCTAGCAGCTTGTTATGCAGGCCAGGGACCCGAACTCCAATCACAAAACAAGGGCTAAAACAAGGAGGCAGTCTATGAGAAAGGAAAGACAAGAAAACCAACATCCTGTAGAGATTTTGCTTAATTTGGTCAAACTATGTCTCCAACTCTGAAATACATATATTTCCAATTTTTTTTTTTTTTGAGACAGAGCCTCAAGCTATCACCCTGGATAGAGTGCAGTGACATCACAGCTCACAGCAACCTCCAATTCCTGGGCTCAAGCGAGTCTCCTGCCTCCGCCTCCCAAGTAGCTGGGACTACAGGTGCCCGTATTTTGGTTGCAGCCGTCATTGTTGTTTGGCGGCCCGGGCTGGATTCAAACCCGCCAGCTCAGGTGTACATGGCTGGCGCCTTAGCTCGCTGAGCCACAGGCGCCGAGCCAATCTTTCCAATTTTTGATCTTTCAACTCACATCTAGAAATCAAAGGCAAAGTAGCTCAGAGAGAGACTCAAGGTTATGGGTCAGGCTAGGACCTGGGTTCAAATCCTAGCCCCTCTTCTTCTGTGCTGTGTGGCGCTTCCAATAAGTTATGGCCCTTACTTATGGCCTTTATTTCATAAAATGATACACATTTACATACCCTATAAGATTGTTATAAACCTTGCACAGGGAACACATCCCATAAGAAGTGATCAATAAATGTTAATGATAACAGTTCAGTCTTAAATGGGAAAGTAATGTTTCAAATAAAAGAGCGCCAATTAAAATGTAGTAACTGCTGAAGGAGGGTGAATACTGATCACCATCTAATCTTTTTCTGTTTTGATGTAGGAAGGGGAGGAGAGGCAGATAGACAGGTCCCAAAAGAGCAGCCTAGGTTAGGGACAGATGACCCACAGGATGGACAGAGGTCCTGGGCGGAATACAGCCAAAACCACAGAATTAATGGTTTTGCTCAAGGCCTATCCTCCTTTAAAAGAGAAAGCTGTATACTAAAATATTTTGTCTTTCAGTTGCAAAAAAATACTGTGTTTCTTTTGTCTTAAAGTTGGAGGGGTTTTTTTTTTGTCTGTTTATTTTAATTACAGACTTTGTTTCTTTGTTACATTTATTTATTTTGGGACAGTCTTACTGTGTTGTCCCACTCTGTAATTCTCCTATTTCAAGTAAAAAAGCATATTAAATAACTAATGTTCATAAAAAAAATTTTTTAAACCAACTAATGAAGTTTAAATAAGCAGAATACTTTCTTAAGTATTCTTACCAAGTAAAATATACTGTGGGCCACATGTATTTGGACCAAGTATATACACATTCAACTTATAGTCTCCAGTATTCTTTGAAAAAATAAGATAATTAAATGAATGTAGAAATCAGAATGATTTCAAAAAAGCAATTTAGAATTTTTAAACTTGGCTCGGCGCCTGTGGCTCAACGGGCTAAGGTGCCAGCCACATACACCTGAGCTGGCGGGTTCGAATCCAGCCCGGGCCCGCCAAACAACAATGACGGCTGCAACCAAAAAATGGCCGGGCGTTGTGGCGGGTGCCTGTGGTCCCAGCTACTTGGGAGGCAGAGGCAAGAGACTCACTTGAGCCCAGGAATTGGAGGTTGCTGTGAGCTGTGATGTCAGCACTCTCTCCAGG
>CAUYON010044535.1:0-44619 GCA_963573935.1 Arctocebus calabarensis
TTTTTTTTTTTTGAGACAGAGCCTCAAGCTGTCACCCTGGGTAGAGTGCCATGGCATCACAGCTCACAGCAACCTCCAATTCCTGGGCTCAAGCGAGTCTTTTGCCTCTGCCTCCCAAGTAGCTGGGACTACAGGCGCCCACCACAACGCCCGGCCATTTGTTGGTTGCAGCCGTCATTGTTGTTTGGCGGGCCCTGGGGCTGGATTCGAATCTGCCAGCTCAGGTATACGTGGTTGGCGCCTTAGCCTGTTGAGCCACAGGCGCTGAGCCCAGTATATACTTTTTTAAGTCTTTTTTTTTTTTGAAACAGACTCTCACTTTCTTGCCCTTGGTAGAGTGCCATGGTGTCATCGCTCACAGCATCCTCATACTCTTGGACTCAAGTGATTCTCTTGCCTCAGCCTTCTGAGTAGCTGGGACTATAGGTGGCAGCCACAATGCCTGGCTATTTTTAGAGATGAGGTCTTGCTCTTAGTCAGACTGGTCTCAAACCTGTGAGCTCAGGCTGAAAGGGCCCGGGCACAACAACGCAATCCACCTGCCTCTGCCTCCCAAGTGCTGGGATTACAGGTGTGAGCCACTGTGCCTGGCTTTTAACTCTTTTCTTTTTCTTTCTTTTTTTTTTTTTTTTGATCAACATAATTGAAATGTGCTGTGAGATTAAAAAAAAAAAAAAAGTTTTTTTTTTAAATAGAAAAAAGGGTTAAAAACACTGCTCTAAACAGTCATACTGCAAAGGGTCATTCTCTTCAGTTGGTAATCGTGGCAGGATTGAGAATAGTGTCTTTAGTAACAACTCAACAAGTAGCTGCTACTGCCCAGAAGCAAAGAGGCCATCCTCTCAAAATACTGTCCAGTGGCTTGACATGGGTACCACACCGGCCATGGGATATCTCCCAGCATCTGTGCTAAGACTCTAAGGCTCATTCCTTGTTTTTCAGAACATATAATTTAAATTGTTTCTGCAAGTCAGGAACCCAAAGGTGGGGGCAGTCATAAGTCTCTGCTGAAGTTATTTTCAAAGGCGTTTTGACAATCTTTGTTCCAGATCAGAGGCTCTACACATGCTTTTAAGGGCCTCTATAGAAGAACTTTGCCATTAGTCCAAAGTTTGGTATCCAGGCGCAACAGAACCCCGCCATTCTTAAGCACCATTTCCACAGCTTCCTTTGCCAATTTGGAATCCCAGATAAGTAACCTGCTGTTTGCAAATCTGTCCAGTTTGGGGTTCTACAAGTCCCCTGCAAAGCCGTCACTGAAGAGGGCAAGAGAACCTTTTTTAAACCCTTGAGGCGCCACAAGGCCACCCTAGTCCCAGGCTCCTGCCATTCAAATGCAGCTAAGTACCATTCATCATCTCTTATACAATATTAATGGCCTGTAGATCCTGCTTGAATCTATACTCTCTTTTTTGGTAATGTTCTTCTTGCAAATGCTAGTGTGCTGAGGTCTGACCTTCACCATGGCAGTCTCCTATATGCCTCCCCAGGCCCTGGCTTTTGTCCAGCGAGAATACTCCCGGAATTGAGCCTCTGCCACTCTTGAAACAGCTCCTACTGCTCCCCCTGCCTTCCCAGGTCTGTCGGACTCACTAGTGGAGGCAGCAGTGAGAGTGGCTCCAGCTGCCCCCTTTCCCCATCTCAAGTGAAATACTGTGGTGGTGGGGAGGGAGGCGAGAGGAGAAGGGCCCAGACTGCTTCTGCCCATGTGACTTGGCACCAGTTGTATCCTGCTCCCTTTTGTATCTGGGGCTCCTGTGGGATATTTGGTTAGGGCACTGGTGAGGAATGGAGCCCTGGGCCCCCTGACTGATGTTGTCCTAATGGAAATTGTGTTTCCCCCAGCTATGGCCAAATTAAGTTTCCTGCTGGGTCTTAGAAGGAGAGACCCTTCCTAACTCACAGCATAACCTAGTATTTGTGGGACTGAAAAGTTTGTTCCACTCGTGCCCTTTCCAGCCCTTCTCATGTTGCCAAGATGATGGCAGCAGCAGGTAGCAGTTGCCCCAGGCTGAGCTCCCCATGGGGTTGCTTCCTGGCAGGGAGAAAGCTGCTCTTGTTAGGGTGCTGACTGACCACCACATCTGGGTCCCCAACAGTTCCAGCTCAGCACTGCCACGCCCACGGTGCCTCCCTGGTGGATAAGAAGCTGGCGGTAGGGAGCGGATTCATGAGATCCAACCTGGTTAATCCCTCCCTGTTTTTTTTTCACTTGGTCTTCCAGCCTCTTTATCATACATTTGCATCAAAGATTGTGTGTGTGGGATCTCATTCCATTTGCCTGACCTTTGATAAAATAAGTTGCAAGACCAGCCTGAGCCAGAGCAAGACCCTGTCTCTAAAAATAGAGTGCCTGTTGTGGCAGGCACCTGTAGTCCCAGCTACTCGGGAGGCTGAGGCAAAAGAATTGCTTGAGCCCAAGAATTTGAGGTTGCTGTGAGCTATGACGCCATGGTACTGTCCCTGAGGTGACAAAGTGAAACTCTGTCTCAAAATAAATAAAAATAAACATAAAAAAATAATTTAGCTTTCCATTCCACAGCCACTTTTTTCTCACACTGTCACCTACATTGGATTATGTATCACCATTCTCTTTTATATATTAACTTACAGCTGTAGATGGACCATTCAGCCAAGATTTTCCCAAGGGGCTTTCAGATGGAATAAAAACACATTGTCCTTCCACATTGTCAAGTGACAAAGGACATAATATTAAAAGTACAGGCTCGGCCCCCGTAGCACAGTGGTTGCGGTGCCAGTCACTACACCAAGGCTGGCGGGTTTGAACCTGGCCTGGGCCAGCTAAATAACAATGACGACAACCTCAACAAAAAATAGCTGGGTGTTGTGGTGGGTGCCTGTAGTCCCTGCTACTTGAGAGGCTGAGGCAAGAGAATCACTTAAGCCTAAGACTTTGAGGTTGCTGTGAGCTGTGATGTCACTGCACTCTACTGAGGGCAACTTAGTGACACTGTGTCTCAAAAAAAAGAAAGAGACAATACAGGGAATTCCCAACATAATCTCAGATGAGAACTAACATCTCATCCAAAAGAGAATTAATTTCCCAGGTTTCCTCGGACCATACAAATGAGGTCTGAATCCAAAAGGGGACAAATCCTTCAGGTTCCCTGTTCTAGGTCAGAAAGGTCTGAAAATTTTTCCCAAATGGGTGGAATAAAGGGTCTCAGTGTGTGCAACAGGAAACTTACCCAAACAAATGGCCAAGGCATTGAGATACATCCCAAATCCATTTTCTTTTCCTTAACAAGGTTAAAGTTCCCTGGAACTGTGTCTAATTTAGCAAAGAGAAGCGTTTGTTTCCTGGAGCTAAACAGCTCTGGAAGCTGCTGGGACAGTCCTTCATTCACTCTCTTACTTGAGATGGTGGCTCTCCTACCTAAGGCTTGACCGGGGGGCTGTTCTTTGCTTCTTCCAGCATCACTAACGCTAGGTGCAGTTTCACCAGGGCACCCGTGAGCCCATCCAGGGATGTGAAATTCTGTTACCAAAAGTTTTCTTTTGCAACTTTTCCCTGCAGCTGAAAGAAGAACAAGGACAAAATGGTTTGAAGAGAAGGAAAGAAGTTTCTAAATTTGCCGGCCAAGGAAGAGGCCGGAATAATCTCTTAATGTGTTATTATTATATAACTATTATTATATAAACAGAAATACAAAGCTTTTTATTCTTTTATTATTTTTTAATACAAAGCTTTTTAAAAGGGAGAGGATTCAGCTTCAGGCTATTGCTGTTTAAACTACAGTTGATGGTTCTGATCGACCCAGTCTGTATTGAAGACCGGCTCAGTGACCTTTAGCCATCTCCTCTAATACACAAACAACACTGCCCTGTTCTGTCCTCTTGATTACTGTTCTCAATCAGGAATGCAGGTTTTAGTTTCCAAAAAAAGAAAGAAAACGGTGAAGGAGTTTTAAAGAGACAGTGGGTGAAACATTTTTACTCTTTTTTAGGCTTTTGCCTCTCTTACTGAGATCCAGGACTTGTATGAGTTGGAAGTACTTGATATGAGGTGTTTGCTGCCTTAGGTATTCTTTTATATAATACTACTGAAACTGGTTTGAAACCTTGCTGCTGGTTCACATCTGCAAACATTTAATCACAAAAGGATTGGGGGTGGTATGGAAGTGAGCCATTATCTGAATGAATCCTATATACACCTTTGCCTTAATGCTTTTCACTTCTGATTAATTTGACTTTCTTTTTTTTTTTTTTGAGACAGAGCCTCAAGCTGTCACCCTGGATAGAGTGCTGTGGCATCACAGTTCACAGCAACCTCCAATTCCTGGGCTCAAGCGAGTCTCCTGCCTCTGCCTCCCAAGTAGCTGGGACTATAGGCGCCCACCACAATGCGCTGTTGAGCCACAGGCGCCGAGCCGACTTTCTTTTTTTTAAAGAGAGAATCTTATTCTTTCACACAGGCTGGAGTGCACTGGTGCTGTCAAAGCTCATTGTACCCTGAAAGTGCTGACCTCAAGCAGTCTTCCTGCCCCAGCTTCCTCAGTGTATAGGACTATAGGCATATGCAAGCACACCTGCTAGTCTCAAACATTGGACTTAAGTGATGTTCCCACCTCAGCCTCCCAAAGTGCTAGGATTACAGGTGTGAGCCACCATGCTTGGCCTGTGTACATGGTTTTTTAGACATTTTATAGTTGTTTCATGTATTCTGTCTTATGCATGAAAGTTTCTCTGCCTTATTCTCGAAGCTGGATTGTTACAATTTTCTAAATCAGTGATTCTTATACTTTTTGGTCTTAAGACAGCATTACACATTAAAAATCATTAACCGACTCGGCGCCTGTGGCTTGATGGGCTAAGGCGCCAGCCATGTACACCTGAGCTGGCAGGTTTGAATCCAGCCCGGGCAGCCAAACAACAATGACAGCTACAACCAAAAAGTGGCCAGGCGTTGTGGCGGGCGCCTATAGTCCCAGCTATTTGGGAGGCGGAGGCAAGAGACTCGCTTGAGCCCAGGAATTGGAGGTTGCTGTGAGCTGTGATGCCACTGCAACTCTATCCAGAGTGACAGCTTGAGGTTCTGTCTCAAAAAAAAAAAAAAAATCATTAACCAGGGCTCAGCGTCCATAGCACAGTGGTTACAGTGCCAGTCACGTGCACCGAGGGTGGCGGGTTTGAACCCGGCCTGGGCTAGCTAAACAACTGCAACAACAAAATAGCCAGGCATTGTGGTGGGCTCCTATAGTCCCAGCTACCTGGGAGGCTGAGGTAAGAAAATTGCTTAAGCCCAAGACTTTGAGGTTGCTGTGAGCTGTGACGCCACGGCACTGTACTGAGGACGATGTAGTAAGACTCTGTCTAAAAAAAAAAAAAAAAATCATTAACCTTTCAAAAAAGCTTTTGTTTATATGGGCTTATCTGTCAGAGAAACTGAGGAACAATCATGTACAAGTGACAATAATGAACCCAGTAGATATTATCATAAATAATACATATTTTTATGAAAAAAACTATTTACTAAACAAAAAAACTCAAAAAAGTGATATTATTCTATATATTTGCAGATCTTTTTTTTTTTTGTAGAGACAGTCTTACTTTATCGCCCTTAGTAGAGTGTCTTGGCATCACACAGCTCACAGCAACCTCCAGCTCCTGGGCTTAGGCGATTCTCTTGCCTCAGCCTCAAAAGTAGCTGGGACTACAGGCGCCCACTACAAGGCCTGGCTATGTTTCTGTTTTGCAGTTCAGCCAAGGCTGGGTTTGAACCTGCCACCTTCCATATATGGGGCCGGCGCCCTACTCAATGAGCCACAGGCGCCGCCCTGCGGATCGTTTTAATGTCTGGCTTCAAAGAAGTTTATTAGGTTCTTACCATCTATATCCAGTCTATTACAATATATTGTTTTGGTTAAAATATATGAAGAGGCCAGGCATAGGGCTCATGCCTATAATCCCAACCCTTTGGAAGGCTAAGGTGGGAGGATCACTTCAGGCCAAGAGTTTGAGACCAGCCTGGACAACATAGTGAGATCCTATCTAATTTTTTTTTTTTAATTAGCCATATATGGTGGTATATATATGCTCAGGAGGCCAAGGAAGGAGGATTGCTTGAGCCCAGGAGTTCAAGGTTGCAGTTAGTTCAAGTTTATGCTACTGTGTTGCAGCCTAGGTGGCAGTGAGACTCTATCTCACAAAAACAAAAAACGAAAGTATGTGAAAAACATCTTTGGAGCTATGTAATTAGAAAAGGCAAGAGTATTTTGCTTGTTCAGATAATTGTGGGTATACTTTTTTGCTACTATACCAAACTTTCACTGGTAAAGTAGTTCTCCTAAAGGTTAATTGCAGTGTGGAAGATTAAAGTGTTGTTGTTTTTTTTAGAGGCAGAGTTTTATTTTATCACCCTCGGTAGAGTGCTGTGGTGTCACAGCTCACAGCAACCTCCAACTCCTGGGCTTAGGCAATTTTCTTGCCCTCAGCCTCCCGAGTAGCTGGGACTACAGGTGCCCACCACAACGCCCGGCTATTTTTTTGTTGCAGTTTGGCTGGGGCTGATTTCGAACCCGTCACCCTCGGTATATGGGGCTGGCACCCTACCCACTGAGCCACAGGCGCTGCCCAGATTAAAGTATTTTAATGAACTTTTCATACAGTACAAATGTCCGTCTTATAGTTTAAGTGACTCTTTTACCCAGCAGTGATGTCACTTTGTGCATTGCTCCTTTGGAAGTACTGGTTCACTAAGCTATGTATTAGGCTTCTGCAGGGAAACATAGTCGATAGGATATAGAGATATATATATAAGAAGGGATTTATTATGGGAAGTGGCTCACATGATTATAGAGGCCACCAAGTTCCAGATATAAGCAGTCCTTGAGTTACAAACATCTGCACTTAGGAATAGAGGCCATGGCTCAGCACCTGTGGCTCAGCCAGCTAAGGCGCCAGCCACGTACACCTGAGCTGGTGGGTTCAAATCCAGCCCAGACCCGCCAAACAACGACAGCTGCAACCAAAACATGGCTGGGTGTTGTGTTGGGTGCCTGTAGTCCCAGCTGCTTGGGAGGCAGAGGCAGGAAACTCGCTTGAGCCCGGGAATTGGAGGTTGCTGTGAGCTGTGATGCCACGGCACTCTATCCAGGGTGACAGCTTGAGGCTCTGTCTCAAAAAAAAAAAAAAGGAATAGAGGCCATTACAGTCAGTCCCCAAGTTACACATCTGACTAACGTTTGACTTGCACTTACCAACAAAAGGCTTTTACATATAGGTAATAGGTAAATGTACCTGTTCCAGCTTACATGCAAATTCAACTTAAGAACACACCTACAGAACTTACCTTATTCATAACTGGAGGACTGCCTGTATGCCTTGTGCAAGCTGGAGAAACCAGAAAAGCCTGTGATATAACTTACTCTGAGTCTGAAGGCCTGAGAGCTGATGGTGTGACTCACAGTTCAATGCTGAAGGCAGAGAATGTGAGTCCCAGAGAATGTGAGTCCCAGAATCCAAAAATAAGGAGCTCCTATATCCAGGGACAGGAGTTGAATGTTCTAGCTCAAAAATAGATGGGATGATACCAACTGGGATGGGCCGTTCATCTTTACTCAGTTACTGACTCAAAGCCAGTATCTTAAGGAAACACCCTCACAGACACACCCAGAAATAGCGCTTCACCAGCTATCTGGGCATCCCTTAGCCTAGACAAGGTTAACACATAAAATTAACCATCACAACTCCTTCAGATTGAACAAGTCACTAGAAGGACTCAACAGAATTCATCAAAAGTTGTTAAGAGTCGTAGTTATGGTTTACTATAGAAAAAGGGTACAGGTTTAAGTAAGCCAAAGGAAGAGACAAAATGGGAAAAGGTCTAGGAGAGTCCCTATACAGAGCTTCCATTTGTCCTCTCCCAGTGAACTCACAGACAGTGCTAAAGGCTCCCAGCAACAATGGGTAACAATAGAATATTGCCAAGTAGGGGATCTCCACCAAACTCTGGTGTCCAGAGTCTTTACTGGGGCTCTGCCATAAAGACAGTCCACTGCTCACATAGCTGACCTTAGCCTGCCCAGAGGATGGACCTGATATCATGTGACCCAAAGCCCCCACCATAAACCACATTCTTCAGGATAACTGGTATGGCTAAAGCCCCCAGGTAAAAGGTATTTTATTTTATCAAGCAGGACATTCCAAGGGTTTAGAGATTACCTCCCAGGAGTCTAAGGCAAAGGCCATACCTCTCTTTGGGGAAGGTTAAATTATTTGCTTTTCAGTATACTTCCCATGTCATCACAAAATAACGCCTTTTTTTGCATCTCAAGGTAGAGTGCTGTGGGTGTCATAGCTCATAGCAACCTCAAACTCTTGGGTTCAAGAGATCCTCTTGCCTGAGCCACCCAAGTAGCTGGGACTGTATATAGGTGCCTGCAACAGTGCCTGGCTTTTTTAGAGACAAGGTCTCTTGCTCAGGCTAGTCTCAAACTCCTGAGAGAGCTGAAGCAGTCCTCCTGCCTCAGCCTCCAAGAGTGCTGGGGTTACAGGTGTTAGCCACTGAGCCTGACACAAAAGAATATTTTTAAATTTGTACTCAAGGGTCACAACATACATATTTTTTAAGACAGTCTTACTTTGTCGCCCTCAGTAGAGTGTTATATGGCATCACAGCTCACAGCAACCACAACTCTTGGGCCTAAGCAATTTTCTTGCCTCAGCCTCTCAAGTAGCTGGGACTACAGGTGCCCACCACAGTGCCCGGCTATTTTTTGTTGTTATTGTTGTCATTGTTACTTGGCAGATCCGGGCTGGGTTCAAAACCGTCAGCCCCAGTGTATGTGGCTGGCACCCTAGCCACTGAGCTACAGGTGCCAAGTCAAGGGTCACAACTTAATAAAACTTTTTTTTTTTTGAGACAGAGCCTCAAGCTGTCACCCTGGATAGAATGCTGTGGCACTCCTGGGCTCCAACTCCTGGGCTCAAGCGAGTCTCCTGCCTCTGCCTCCCAAGTAACTGGGACTGCAGGCGCCCGCCACAACGCCCAGCCATTTTTTGGTTGCAGCCCTCATTGTTGTTTGGCGGGCCCGGGCTGGATTCGAACCCGCCAGCTCAGGTGTACATGGCTGGCACCTTAGCCCGTTAAGCCATAGGCGCCGAGCCTTAATAAAACTATTTTTATTGTTTCGTCAGGACATTCTTTGTTAAAACTGGTTTTGATCTGTGAGTGAGTGGTAAAGAATACAGTGTGCACTAATGCATGTAGATGCCACTCACTGCCTTGATGGTGCTTTCATATCTTCAGTGTAAATGTCAACCTAGTCAGAAAGACAAGTAATGTCTTATGTTTTTTTTCTTAATATTTTTATGAAAGTAGTTTTCACCATGGGCATGCCCTTAGATTCTTTGCTGTAACTATAAGCACTCTATTCGTATCTCTACCCTGTTTTGTAAAGTGATCTCATCTTCTAGAACTGGACTGCAATTCTCTGAGGGTAGGTTGTCTTCTTCCTCTTTGTCTCCACTTTACCTAGCACAGTGCTTTGCACACAATAAAAAATTCAACAAATAGGTTCGGCACCTGTGTCTCAAGCAGCTAAGGCTCCAGCCACATACACCTGAGCTGGTGGGTTCGAATCCACCCCAGGCCCGCCAAACAACAATGACGGCTGCAACCAAAAAATAGCCAGGCATTGTGGTGGGTGCCTGTAGTCCCAACTACTTGGGAGGTGGAGGCAGGAGACTCGCTTGAGCCCGGGAATTGGAGGTTGCTGTGAGCTGTGATGCCACAGCACTCTATCCAGGGTGACAACTTGAGGCTCTGTCTCAAAAACAAACAAACAAAAAATGAACAAATACTTGTTCAGTTAACATGTAGCATTTTTTCATCACTGCAGGAAATCTCTCCAAAGTTTTTGATTAGGTCTTTTAAAAATGCAAATAAAAGGTGATCTTTTCTTCCTATTTGTGATATACTTTTTTATTGAATAAAAACTTGTCATATCTGTGCTGATTCTCTAGAAACTTGAGAATTGACTTTGATTATATTTCCCTCATTGACATTTCAGTCAGTCACGGAATTGTGCCTCTTGTCCTAACTACTGTCATGGTACCAGTACTCCTCCAGACTGATGTGGCAGGCTCCAGCCTGCTCTCCAAATTTAGGTTTACTACTCACATCTATCCCCTGGTAGCCGCCAAGATAATCTGTTTGAAATGCAGGCCAAGCACTCTTTAATAGACTTAATCCTTAGTAACCTCATGAGGGAGGTATGTTTGTCACTCTCACTTTACAGAGAAAATCATGTCACACAGCAGGTCTCATTCTGGAGTCCCAACTGTCTACTCTTAGCTATGCTACTCTGCTTCTCACGGTGTAACTTTAAACCTGGTCTTCTCTACAAGCCAAAGATAAGCTCCTACATGTGGCATCTGACACCTGCCATGCTCTTGACTTCTGCTTGGTTTTAGGACCTCATCACCTGACTATTTCATGCTACAAATTCTAGCAGTTCAAATCTGCTTGTAGTTTACCTACGTACCATACTCTTTATAACCTCTGTAGTTTGGCTGCTGTGTTCTATATGTCTGGTACTCTGCCCCCTCCGCTTGATGGGCTCCTTTGAGAATGCTCAGTGGAAGTTCCCCAATAACGATTTCCTCTACCTTTTTCCTTTGTCCTTTTTCCCCTCCCCCAGACGAGTTGACAGTAGAGTAGGACAGACAAATTAAAGCAGATAACTGTATATTAGGCATGGTGCGTGGTAGAACACACTTGGAATCTTAGCACTTTGGGAGGCTGAGACTGGAAGATTGGCTGAGGCCAGGAGTTGCCTGAACAACATATTGAGACCTCCAGCTCTATAAAACATAAAGAAATTAGCCAGACACGGTGGCACATGCCTATGGTCTCTGCTACTTAGGAGGCTGCGGCAAGAGGCTCAATTGAGCACAGGAATTTTTTTTTTTTTTTGAGATAGAGTGTCACTATGATGCCCTTAGTAGAGTGGCACGGCCTCACAGCTCACAGCAACCTCAATCAAACTCTTGGGCTTAAGGGATTCTTTTTTTTTTTTTTTTGAGACAGAATCTCAAGCCGTCACCTTGGATAGAGTGCTGTGGCATCACAGCTCACAGAAACCTCCAATTCCTGGGCTCAAGCAAGTCTCCTGCCTCTGCCTCCCAAGTAGCTGGGACTACAGGCGCCCGCCACGATGCCCGGCCATTTTTTTTGGGTTGCAGTCATCATTGTTTGGCTGGCCCAGGCTGGATTCGAACCCTCCTGCTCAGGTGTATGTGGCTGGTGCCTTAGCCTGTTGAGCCACAGGCGCTGAGCCAGGCTTAAGGGATTCTCTTGGCTCAGCCTCCCTAGTAGCTGGGATTACAGGAGCCTGCCACAATGCCCGGCTAATTTTTTTTGTTGTTGTAGTTGTTGTTTAGCATGCCCTGGCTGGGTTCAAACCCAGCCTTGGTGTATGTGACTGGCGCCCTACTCACTAAGATACGGGCGCCAAGCCTGAGCACAGGAATTTGAGGTTGCAGTGAGCTATGTTTATGCCAGTGTACTCCAGCCTGGGCAACAGAGTAAGACCCTGTTTCAGAAAAAAATAAAAAGGTATAAGGAAAGTAAGTGTATTATAATTAGCAGCTTGTCCTTATATCCTAATCTAGACTATCCAGTCTTTTGAAGGCAGAGACTTATTTTTACACCAGCAATGTTTGGTTCGTAAACAAAAAGTGCAAAGTTTATGAATAAATGAACAAAGTATTTCTCCTAAATAGCATTTTTTATTTCCCTGCAAATCCCCCAAATTATGAATTCTTTCTCTTAGATTTTTGGAAAATTACACACATATAAATTTGTAGGATTTTGTTATTTTATAAGTAATGAATTTTCTTTCTCTTTTTTTCTCTTGTAAGCTCCTTGCCCGACTCGAAGGTAGAAGTACCTTGAAAGAAATAGAACCAAATCTGTTTGCTGATGAAGATTCACCTGTGCATGGTAAAAACTCAGTCTAAAATGGAAATACCATGTCATAAATTAACTTCTATAGAACAGTATATGACAAACAGATTATGATATCTGAGTCAGAGAGATGAAGTTTAGCTTATATGCAGTAAATCTACAGAATATACGTTAATGCTCCCCTTTATCCTAACACACAGTATTTATAGTTTTCTTATTACAATTTATTGTTTATTCTTTCTAAGTTTGTAGAATTGAAACTTCTTAGGTACCTTGCTCAATTAGTATCTCTAGGGAAGACTTAGAAGAAATGTGCTCAGGTTGTTCTGGGTTTTTAATGTGCAGCAAGTTTACGGACATATATTTTACCCATTTAAGTGTGGAGTTCGGTGATTTTTAGTGTATTTACACAGTTGTGCAGCCATCCATTTGATTGATTTTTTTAGAACATTTTCATCACCTCATAAAGAAACTGATGTCTAGTAATTGTCACCCTTCATTTGTCCATGTCCCTCAGCCCTAGGCAAGTAATCTGCTTTCTGCCTCTATATAGATTTGTCTTTTCTGGACATTTCGTATAATTAGAATCACACAGTATGTGGTCACTTGTGACTGACTTCTTTCACTTTGCATGATTTGCACTGAACTGCATAATTCATTGTTCAACGTACTATAACATGTATCATTGCTTTTATATTGTTGGATAACATTTCATTGTATGTGTATACCACATTTTGTTATGTTTTTGTTTTTTTTTTTTCCTGGAGACAGAGTCTGAAGCTGTTGCTCTGGGTAGAGTGCTGTGGTGTCACAGCTCACAGCAATCCCCAACTCCTGGGCTTAAGCAATTCTCTTGCCTCAGCCTCCCAAGTAGCTGGGACTACAGGTGCTCCCCACAACATCCGGCTATTTTTTTTTTTTTTTTTTTTTAAGAGGCAGAGTCTCACTTTATGGTGGAGTGCTGTGGCATCACACAGCTCACAGCAACCTCCAACTTCTGGTCTTAAGTGATTCTCTTGCCTCAGCCTCCCAAGTAGCTGGGACTACAGGCACCCGCCACAACGTCCGGCTATTTTTTTTTTTTTTTTTTTGAGACAGAGCCTCAAGCTGTCGCCCTGGATAGAGTGCCGTGGAATCACAGCTCACAGCAACCTCCAATTCCTGGGCTCAAGCGAGTCTCCTGCCTCCGCCTCCCAAGTAGCTGGGAGTACAGGCGCCCGGCCATTTTTTGGTTGCAGCCGTCATTGTTGTCTGGCGGGCCCGGGCTGGATTCGAACCCGCCAGCTCAAGTGCACGTGGCTGGCGCCCTAGCCCATTGAGCCACAGGCGCCGAGCCCCGGCTATTTTTTTGTTGCAGTTCAGCAGGGGCTGGATTTGAACCTGCCACCCTCGGTATATGGGGCCAGAGCCTTACCGACTGAGCCACAGGCGCTGCCCCATCTGGCTATTTTTTTATTGTAGTTGTCATTATTGTTTGTCAGGCCCAGGCTGGATTCGAACCTGCCAGCTCTGGTGTAGTGGCTGGTGCCCTAGCCGCTACAGGTGCCAAGTTGTCTTTTTGTTTTTTTTTCTTTTTGTTTGTTTGTTTTTTTGAGACAAAGTCTCACTTTGTTGCCCTCAGTAGAGTGCTGTGGTGTCATAGTTCACAGCAACCTCAAACTCTTAGACTCAAGTGATTCTCTTACCTCAACCTCTCCCAAGTAACTGGGACTACAGGTGCCCGCTACAACACCTGGCTATTTTTTAGAGACAAGGTCTCGCTTTAGCTCAGGCTGGTCTCAAACCTTATGAGTTCAGGCAATCCACCTGTCTCAGCCTCCCAGAATAACAGGCATGAGCCACCGTGCCCGGCCTTTGTGTATTGTTTTATCAGTTAATGAGCATTGGGGTGATTTCCTATTTTTAATTATTACGAATAATGCTACTATGGTTATCTTTGTACAAGTTTTTCTACAGATGTTTTCAGTATCTCCTGATAGCTAGGACAGGGATTGCCAAGTCATATGACAACTCCATTGTAAGAGAAACTGCCAAACTGTTTTCCAGAGTAGTTTCACGTTTTACTTGCCATCAGGAATGCAGATTGTGATGGTTCCAACATCCCACATCCTGGGAGTAAATGTTCTGTCTGTCCTTTGTTTACAGCCCTGCTAGTCTGTAAGAAATGATATTTCATTCTGATTTACATTTCCGTGATTGTCGATGATGTTGACTCCCTTTGCATGTGCTCATGGGCCATTTGTTTACTGTCTTTGGAGAAATGTCAACTCCTTCGCTTATTTAAAACACTTGTTATTTGTATTATTGCATTTTTTTTGTTGTTGTTGTTGCAGTTTAGCCGGGGCCAGGTTTGAACCTGCCACCCTCGGTATATTGGGCCGGCACCCTACTCACTGAGCCACAGGCGCTGCCCTGTATTATTGCGTTTTAAATGTCATTTTATATAGTTTACATATCTCTTCTCAAATGTATGATTTTGGAAATTTCCAACCCCATCCTGTGGGTTGTCTTTTTATTGTTTTTAGGGCATCCATTGAAGCACAAAAGAGTTTTCTCCTTAATATTCTCCATAAATATTCAGTGAAGTCCAGTTTTATCTAAGTTATCTTTTCTTGTTCATGTTTTGTTATCATATCTAATGCCTTTTTTTTTTTTTTTTTTTGTTTAGAGACAGAGTATCTACTCTGTTGCCCTCGGTAGAGTGCCGTGGTGTCACACAGCTCACAGCAACCTCCAGCTCCTGGGCTTAGGCTATTCTCTTGCCTCCACCTCCCAAGTAGCTGGGACTACAGGTGCCCACCACAACGCCCGGCCATTTTTGGTTGCAGCCGTCACTATTGTTTGGCGGGCCTGGGCTGGATTCAAACCCATCAGCTCAGGTGTACGTGGCTGGCGCCTTAGCCCGTTGAGCCACAGGTGCTGAGCCAACAAGTTATATTTTAAACAATTTTTGTCATACAGCAAAATGTTCTCTTTTGGTTACTACTTGCATAGTACAGTAGAACCTCTAAAAGCTGACCATTTAAAGGACTATAACAAACTGGTCAACCTGCTGATCAACATAAGGAGCCTAGGCCTACTGTCCTGATAAGAACACCTGATGCCTATCCATGAAAATTAGGTCAATTTAAGGAGGTGGTCAACTATGGAGGTTTTTCTCTCTTTTTACCTTCAAGCTTTTCCTAACTTAAGGATTACTTAAAGTATATCCATTGTAAACAGGCTATAGTTGAATCATGGGTTTTTTATTTATTTTTTTATTTTTTGAGACAGAGCCTCAAGCTGTCACCCTGGATAGAGTGCTGTGGCATCACAGCTCACAGCAACCTCCAATTCCTGGGCTCGAGCGAGTCTCCTGCCTCTGCTTCCTAAGTAGCTGGGACTACAGGCGCCCGCCACAATGCCCGGCCATTTTTTCTTTGGTTGAAGCCGTCATTGTTGTTTGGCGGTCCGGGCTGTATTCGAACCTGCCGGCTCAGGTGTACGTGTCTGGCGCCTTAGCCCGTTGAGCCACAGGCACCAAGCCTGGGTTTTTTATTCTTTTCTGCCAATCTCTCTACTTTGATTGCACTATTTCATCTATTTATAGTTAATGTAATTGCCTATAGGATAGAGTTTATGGCTGTCACATTGCTGTCTGTTTTGTATATGTCTTACGTCTTTTCTGTTTCTCTATTCTTCTGCTGTTATTTTGTGTTAAATAAACCATTTTAATTTTTTTTTCCTTTTTTTTGTTAAATCATAGCTGTGTATGTTAATGCAATCATGGGGTACAATGTGCTGGTTTTATATACAATTTGAAATGTTTTCATCAAACTGGTTAACAGTTTTCATGGCATCTTCTTAGTTACTGTGTTTTCACATGTACCCTTGTAAGATGCACTGTAAGTGTGGTCCCACCAATTACTCTCCCTTTCCCATCCTCCCCTCTCCCCTTTAATTCTCTTATTATTTTTACTATATATTTTTTTTGTTTGTTTGTTTTTGCAGTTTTTGGCCAGGGCTGGGTTTGAACCCACCACCTCTGATATATGGGGCCGGCACCCCACTCCTTTGAGCCACAGGTGCCACCCTTTACTATATTTTAAAAATTATTTTTCTAGTGTTTGCCCTGGGATTACAGTTAACATCTTAATTTATAATAATCTAGGTTAGATGCACATGACCTTAATTTCAATTGTTTATAAAAAGTTCTGCTACTGGGCTCGGCACCCGTAGCACAGTGGTTACAGCACCAGCCACATACATGAAAGTTGGTGGGTTCGAACCTGGCCTGGGCAAGCTAACTATGAATGACAGCTGTATCAAAAAATAGCCGGAGATTATGGTGGGTGCTTGTAGTCCCAGCTACTTAGGAGGCTGAGGTAAGAGGATTGCTTGAACCCAGGAGTTTGAGGTTGCTGTGAGCTGTGATACTACAGCACTCTACGAAGTGTGACGTAGTGAGACTCTGTCTCAAAAAAAGGGGGGAGAGGGGCGGCACCTGTGGCTCAGCAAGTAGGGCGTCGGCCCCATATACTGAGGGTTGCGAGGCCCCAGCCAAACTGCATCAAAAAATAGCCAGACGTTGTGGCGGGCAGGTGTAGTCCCAGCTACTTGGGAGACTGAGGCAAGAGAATCACCTAAGCCCAGAAGCTAGAGGTTGCTGTGAGCTGTGATTTGAATAGCACTCTACCAAGGGTGACAAAGTGAGACTCTGTCTCTAGGGGAAAAAAAAAAGTTCTGCTACTGTATAGCTCTCTTCCCTGCTTTGTGCTATTACAAATTATATTTTTATACATTGTATGATCACTAACACATTTAATATTACTAATTAAAATAATTAAAATTAATACTTAAGAATAGTTATTTCTTAAATCTGGTTGATGGAAAATAAAACACATTTAAACTATCTTTTGTATCATGTATTTATCTATGTGGTTACAATAACCCATGATCTTTATTTCCTCATTTGGATTTGTGTTATTGTCTGTTGCCTTGACGGACTTCTTCAGTACTTTTTAAAAAATTTATGTAAAACATTCTTTTATAAAGACGGGGTCTCACTGTGTTGCTCAGGGTTGGGCTGAAGCCGTTCCTCCCGCCACTCCCCTTTTGCCTCTCAAGTAGCTGAGACTCTAGGCATACCACCAAGTTCTGGGCTTCCCTTTGACATTTCCTATATTGGCAGAATTTGTTGCCCAAATTGTCAGTAATAAAAGATAAATTTTGATCAAATACGTTAGACAAAAACTAAGGTTTGTATTCTTCATATGGAGGGATATTATTAAGTGCACCTTATGGAAAGGACATTAACATGTTAAAACGGGAATTTGCAGCACAACTTTAAGAATATTATAGAAATTTTGAAAAAACAGCATCGTGTTTTTCTTGGTCATTAACAAAAATGTTTATTTAAAACTGTAGATCCTATATGGCTACAAAACTAGCTAGATGAATACTCTGTTGGAACAACGGCAGATATGAGGATTGAGATTTATAAGGGTTATTTATCAACAACAGTAGTTATCAGAAGTTGTTGAAGAAAAGCTTAAGTTGAAACAGTAAAATATCTGGGCATTATAGGAGTCTCTACTGTTGTAAACATTTTTAAAGCTTTTGTAGATAGTAATTTTTGGTACCATATACTAATTCATTACTTCTTTAATACTGTAATGATAATAATCTGCAAATTCAACATATTTGTTACATAGTACATTGGTACCAGGATGATACAGTTTTTGGCTTTTTCTTTCTTTTCCTTATTTTGAAAGCTCTTTAGATTCATAAACTCTTTCTGACAATCTGTTACCCAAACTCTTTACAGCGTTCTATTTGTAAGAGTAACTGTCAAGGCCAAACCATCCAGATTTTCTGATTTAGTTTAATATTTTCAAGTGCCAAACCATAGGGATTTTTTTTTTTTTTTGCTGCAAGTTGTCACTTTCCATACTTTGGCTGGACAAGGGTGCTATTTTTTTTTTTTTTGAGACAGAGCCTCAAGCTGTCACCCTGGATAGAGTGCTGTGGCATTGCAGCTCACAGCAACCTCCAATTCCCGGGCTCAAGCGAGTCTCCTGCCTCCGTCTCCCAAGTAGCTGGGACTACAGGCACCCGCCACAACGCCTGGCCATTTTTTGGTTGCAGCTGTCATTGTTGTTTGGCGGGCCCGGGGGCTGGATTCGAACCCGCCAGCTCAGGTGTACGTGGCTTGCGCCTTAGCTCGTTGAGCCACAGGCGCCGAGCCAAGGGTGCTATTTTTTGTAACAGCTCACAGAAACATATAAGAAAAAAAGTGAAAAGGACATAGTCCCCTCTAGAGAATATATTTGGTTATGATTTTTTATATTAATGATTAAATAGTAAATGTTTATAAAATCAGTAAAACAGATTTTAATTCATCATTAAACATATTTGTAGGGAATTTAGTTCAAAAGCCTTGACAACACTATTCATGTGTAACTTGAAAGTTTGCAGATTTTACTTTGCCAGTGGTTATACTTACAAATGATTTTTATTTATTAAATTTTTTTTTTTTTTTTTTTGAGACAGAGTCTCACTATGTTGCCCTCAGTAGAATGTCGTGGCATCACAGCTCACAGCAATCTCAAACTCTTGGGCTTAAGCAATTCTCTTGCCTCAGCCTTCTGAGTAGCTGGGACTACAGACACCCACCACACCGCCCAACTATTTTTTTGGTTGCAGTTGTCATTGTTTAACAGGCCCCAGACCAGGCTCAAACCCACCAGCCCCTGTGCATGTGGCTGGCACCCTACTCACTGAGCTATGGGCAACAAACCTTATTATTAATTTTAATTAATCTTTTTATTTTTGGAGACGGGATCTCACTGTGTGGTCCAGACTGGAGTGTGAAGTGCAGTGATGTAGTCATAGCTCCTCACAGCCTCCAATTCCTGGGCTCAAGCAATTCTCCCACCTCAGCCTCCTGAGTAGCGGGAATTATAGGAGCTGTGCCACCATGCCTGGCTAATTTAAATGACTTTTATACCTACTTTTTCTATTAATGTATAAAAGGACAAGAGTGTTGTTATCTGCCTAATGATCTCTTTTTTTTTTTTGAGACACAGTCTCAAGCTGTTACCCTAGGTACAGTGCCATTGCGTCATATACCTCACAGCAACCTCAAACTCTTGGGCTTATGTGATTCTCTTGCCTTAGCCTCCCAGGTAGCTGAAACTACAGGTGCCTGCCACAACGCCCGGCTATTTTTTGATTTTTTGTTGTTTGGCAGGCCCTGGGTAGATTCAAACTCGCTGGGTCCCATGTATGTGGCTGGAGCCCTAGCTGCTGAGCTACAGGTGCCGAGCCAGCCCATTGATCTCTTAACCAGGGATTTAGCCTTAAACTACTTTGCCTCATTTTCTTTTGTGCCAAACAAGGCATTTCAGTAAGGATACTTACCTTTCTTAGTTAATGTACAGGTTTCTCACATGTGGATTCAGAAACTCTTGTTAAATCATGTAAGTAAATGCTTTCAAGTACTTAGTCTTCTGAGTTATGATGAACAACGTTTATGCTCATCACTCCTCTCTCCCAGAAAATACTTGGCAAACTTTTCATTATTTTCTTATTCTGGAAATTCCAGAATTATCCAGAGATATGTGGAGATATCTCACACTTATCTCCTGACCAATACCATCTATTTCTCTTTCCCTATGGACTCCCTTCCTAAGCATCACAGAATTTGTTACATTTCTTTGCCTTAAATTATCATTTGATCCTTCCATCTTATGAAACAATTGAAGTTTTTTTGTTTGTTTTTGTAGAGACAGAGTCTCAGTTTGTTGCCCTTGGTAGAGTGCTGTGGGGTCACACAGCTCACAGCAACCTCCAACTCCTGGGCTTAGGCCTCCTGAGTAGCTGTGACTACAGGCGCCCACCACAATGCCCGGCTATTTTTCTGTTTTTTGCACTTCAGCCAAGGTTGGGTTTGAACCCACCACCTTCAGTATATGGGGCCGGCGCCCTGCTCCATGAGCCACAGGCACCAGCCACAATTGAAGTTTTTTTTTTTTTTTTTCCTGAGACAGAGCCTCAGGCTGTCACCCTGGATAGAGTGCTGTGGCATCGTAGCTCACAGCAACCTCCATTTCCTGGGCTCAAGTGAGTCTCTTGCCTCTGCCTCCCGAGCGGCTGGGACTATAGTCGCCCACCACAATGCCCTGCCATTTTTTGGTTGCAGCCGTCATTGTTGTTTGGCAGGCGCCCGGGCTGGATTCCAACCTGCCAGCTCAGGTGTATGTGGCTGGCACCTTACCCCATTGAACCACAGGTGCCGAACCCACAATTGAAGTTTTTTACTTTTGAAATAATGAGTGTAAGGCATACAGTCCATTTTCTAATTGCTCATGTATTCCCTAACTTTTCCTGCAGTCTGAATTCCATCATAGTTGCTCTTCTAATGGTAGTCCATGAAGGCCAGATGCACTGGTTCATGCCTGTAATCCTAGCACTCTGGGAGGCAAGACAGGTGGATTGCCTGAACTCATGGATTTGAGACCAGCCTGAGCAGGAACGAGATCCCATCTTTAAAAAAAAACAAAACAAAACAAAAACGAGGGCAGCGCCTGTGACTCAGTGGGTAGGGTGCTGGTCCCATATACCGAGGGTGGCAGGTTCAAACCTGGCATCTGCCAAACTGCAACAAAAAAATAGCTGGGCGTCGTAGATGCCTATAGTCCCAGCTATTCAGGAGGCTGAGGCAAGAGAATCTCCTAAACCCAGGAGTTGGAGGTTGCTATGGGCTGTGATGCCACAGCACTCTATTGAGGGCGATAAAGTGAGACTCTGTCTCTTAAAAAAAAAAAGGCTCGGCGCCTGTGACTCAAAGGGCTAAGGTGCTAGCCACGTACACCTGAGCTGGTGGGTTCGAATCCAGCCTGGGCCCGCCAAATAACAATGACGTCTGCAACCTAAAAATGGCCGGGTGTTGTGATGGGCGCCTGTAGTCCCAGCTACTTGGGAAGCAGAGGCAAGAGACTCGCTTGAGCCCAGGAACTGGAGGTTCCTGTGAGCTGTGATGCCATGGCTTTCTATCCAGGGTGACAGCTTGAGGCTCTGTCTCAAAAAGCGAAACAAAACAAAACAAAACTAGCTGGGCATTGTGGCAGGCTCCTGTAGTCCCAGTTACTTGGGAGACTGAGGCAAGAGAATCACTTGAGCCCAAGAGTTTGAGGTTGCTGTGAGCTATGATGCTATGGCACTCTACCGAGGGTGACAAAGTGAGACTCTATCTCAAAAAAAAAATAATAAAATAAAAAATAAACGAAAGTAGTGAATGTCCCCTATGGTGCCTTTTTTAGTTTATCTTCCAAGTATTTCAGTTTTTGAATTTTGACTCACAAAATAATGTTAAGTCTGCTCTTGCAAATGACATGTTTGCTGCTTTAAGGTCAAAGCATTTTGGGGCATTTCAGGGATTTTCCCTACCTTTCCCTTGCAATTTTTTCTGGTACATTTATTATTATTTAATAATTAATTTTGTTGTTGTTGTTGGGGATTCATTGAGGGTACAAAAAAATCAGGTTACACTGATTGCATTTGTTAGGTAAAGTCCCTCTTACAATTGTGTTTTGCCCTGCAAAGGTGTGGCACACACCAATACCCCACCCCTCTCGCTCCTTCCCTCTCTCTGCTCTTCCTCTCCCCCCACATATGTAGATTTTTATACAGTTTTCACCACAGTGTAATCTCATATTCTGCTTTTTCACCTAACATAAAGTAATCATACATTGCTGTGTACTCTTCATAACCAACATCAAAAATGCATGCAGAGTGTATTCTTGTCAATGTGACATAATTCTGTCACCTCCATGATTAAACATTTTGATTCTTTTTTTCATTATATTCAAGGAGGCTATGGACATTTTTACACTTATAACTTTTTCATATATTTTTTTAAGACAGAGTCTCACTTTGTTGCCCTTGGTAAATTGCCGTGGCGTCATAGCTCACAGCAACCTCAAACTCTTGGGCTCTAGCGATTCTCTTGCCTCAGCCTCCCAAGTAGCTGGGACTACCAGTGCCCACCACAATGCTCGGCTATTTTTAGAGACAGGGGTCTCTCTCTCTCTGGTTCTGGCTGGTCTCAAACCTGTGAACTCAGGCAATCCACCCACCTTGGCCTCCCACAGTGCTAGGATAACAGGCATGAGCCACCGAGCCCAGCAACTTTTTCACATTTTTAATTGTTACATAGATTATCTCATTATTGGTTCACAAATATGTACAAAAGGGCATACACATTTTTGTGTTTTTAAATCATATTGCCCAATTATTTCCAAAATTATTGAAAGTTATGAAATTTTCACTAGCAGTCTAGAAGTGTTTTACACTATTTTTTACCAATGTAGATATTCTCTTTTAATACACACCCACACACACATATACACACACATTCCACAGATTTGCTTGTTTACTAGATTAGAAGTGACATTTTGTTATCCTTTTATTTTTACAATTTATTACTAGAGACTATTATAGTTTCTCCATATATTTACTTATTAAATTAAGTTTTTTTTTTTTTTTTTTTTGTAGAGACAGAGTCTCACTTTATCGCCCTGGGTAGAGTGCCGTGGCGTCACACTGCTCACAGCAACCTCCAGCTCTTGGGCTTCAGTGATTCTCTTGCCTCAGCCTCCCTAGTAACTGGGACTACAGGCGCCCGCCTCAGCGCCCGGCTATTTTTTTTTGTTTTGCAGTTCGGCCGAGGCCGGGCTTGAACCCGCCACCTTCGGTATATGGTGCCGGCGCCCTACTCGCTGAGCCACAGGAGCCGCCCTAAATTAAGTTTTTAAATTAAGTTTTTGTGTACATCCTTTGGTTATTTATCAGATGCTTTATTTTCTTTTACGAATTTTAGAAGTTATAATAGTGATATTAATACTTTGTTTTATTTAACAAAATATTTTAGCTTGTTTACTTTAGTCATTAATTTTTTATATTATAGAGCATGAATTATGGAAAAATGAACATGAAAAGGTTTCTTTTTAAGCATAAAATTTCTTAATGAAACTGATTTGTTCTTTGAAGTTTCAATGATATGATGGTATTCCTTACCACATGTATATCTGGCAGCCCCAAACAGAGATACCTGACAATCTTCTAATTTTTCAGGAAAAGAAGAGCTAAGATTGTATCTAAGAGAGTGGAAGATTTCAAAGAAAAGTTTCAGCATAAACTTGGAAGAGTTTTAGATCCGTAAGTCAATGATTAACTTTAAATTGATAGCATCTTTTCATCAAATTAAAAAAGTACTCTTGGCTCAGCGCCCACAGCTCAGTGAGTAGCATGCCGGCCACATACACTGAGGCTGGGGGTTCAAGCCCAGCCCAGACCTGCTAAACAACAATGACAACCGCAACCAAAAATAGCCAGGCGTTGTTTTAGTCCCAGCTACTTGGCAGGCTAAGGCAAGAGAATAGCTCAAGCCCAAGAGTTTGAGGTTGCTGTGAGCTGTGATGGTACAGCACTCTACCACGGGCAATATAGTGACACTCTGTCTCAAAAATCAATAAATAAATAAGTACTCTTATGGTAACTGTTGGTTTATGTTCTATTAGATTCTATTAAATAAGAAAAACATTCTTTTGTTGTTAATCGGGGGAGCTCTAATAGTGTCTGTAGAACTTGAGGTTCCAGGAAGGCGGTGTGTTCTCCTGGATAGAGAGAGCATTTGGAGAAGAGAGAGGGAGAATTTTGCATGAAGTTTCAATTGTGGAATATCAGAAATTCACCTTACCGTGCTTAACGTTTTTCTCTGTCTTCCCAGTCTCTGTCTGTCTTGCTCTTTATTTATACTTCAATCATTTTGCTTTGAATGTGTTGTTTTTTTCCTTTGTAAATCTCAGCTACTGAAAGGCAGTGAAAGCATTCAGCCGGTGTTAATGCAAGTGGAAGATCATACAAAAGATCTGTGGGAGAACTTTTGTTTGATCTTCCTCAGTTTGGCTATAAGAGAAAATGTAGGGTACAAAGGACATATGGCAAACATATTTTAAATTCCAGGGATGCCATGTGGTGGGTATTTTAACTAAAGGATTTGTTTTCTTTGATAGCATTGCAGAAACAATGAATGTTCCCCCAGACCACACGTTTGGAGCTTCTCTCCGTCCTGAGGAGTATGGTAAATATACAAACTTTCTCCTTAAAAAACAAACAGCAAAACCCCCACAAAGTTACAAAGTTTTCACTCCTTCTTGCAAAGCTGCTTCTAATTTTAAAAGTTTAAAACATTGCATTTAACATTAATGAGAAAAATATGTAACACAGAGAGAATTTTTATTCTACAATTATATTTAAAATAGGTACTGTTTAAAGCCCTTGTAAAGAATACCTGAAGTGTAGTTTCAAGTTTTGAATTTTTTTTAGAAAATATGGCCTGTACTATAAAAAGCCAAAGTGAAATTGGACACTTGACCCTTGCTACTCAGAGTGTGGTCTGGGGCCTGCAACCACCTTTCTCTGAGACCTTCTTAGAAATGCAGAATCTCATCCTCCACTACAGACCCATTGAATCAGAAACTTCATTTTAATAATATTCTCAGATGAATTGTAAGCACATTTATATTTTAAAAAGTCTGAAATCTACAATCACATAATTAAGACTCACTCTTCCCACCAGACACTCAATCAATCAATCCATAAAGTGGTAAAAGAAACTTGATAGTATTTTGTCTTTATTTCTAGGCAATCTAAATAGCAGATGCCCAAAGGGAAAAAATATGCTATAGTTTATCAAGAGTGGGCTGTGTATTAGTGGTTTTCAATACATGGGCTGTAGGCTGCCTGTGTTAATATCCTCTAGAAAGCTTATTAAATATGCTGGTTCTGAAGAAACATGCCTAGATAGTCTGATTCTTTAACTTTTTAGTTACATTAAAGTTTTAGAACCACTATTAACAATGTCTTAGCTAAAGTCCACTCACTGGCAAATAAATAATTTATTGAGCTTATGCAAGATGGTGTTTTGTAACATTGTTAATCACTGCATTAGGAAATTATATTTTGGTTCAGTTTATGGATGAACTATGAATGTTTAGTGGATGCCCGTCTACCTTAGAGGCTCTTAAAGGCTTTTGAAAGGGGTGAGGGATGATTAATTAGCCTGAAAATCATGTAGGTAATCATGGTCAATTCTGCCTATTTGAGCTAAGATTCATATTGGTGAGTGCTCAGTCTTGCTGTCTATTGGATCCTCAGAGTTCAGTACATGGTACATTTTTTCACCAATATTTATAGCATGAATTGATGAATTCAATGAACAGTTTTTCTTTTCTTTCTTTCTTTTTTTTTTTTTGTAGAAACAGAGTTCCACTCTCTTGCCCTCGGTAGAGTGCCATGGCATCACACAGCTCACAGTAACTCCTGGGCTTAGGCGAGTCTCTTGCCTCAAGTAGCTGGGACTACAGGCACCCACCACAACGCCCAGCTACTTTTTGTTGCAGTTTGGCCAGGGCTGTGTTTGTAACAGCCACCCTCGGGATATGGGGCTGGGGCCCTACCCACCGAGCCACAGGCGCTGTCCAATGCAGTTTTTCATTCTGACAATTTAGCAACGTTGACAGATTTCTTAATAGTGGATTGACGTCACTTTATGCAGTGAATGATAAATGAAAAGTCTCATAAAATGAAAAGAAAGGACCCTGACATTATTAGTTTTTAAAATTTTAATGCATATAAGCCTTGGTGCTGTATGATATAACTGTGAAAGGGGAATATACGTCTTCTCTGAACTATTTTTGAAATTCATGGATGGACTGAACTCTCGAGTTCTGGCCTTTCATAGGTGCCATGTCAACTAGTGGCATCTATTCCGCGGGAAACTTTAGAGTTTGCCTACTTCCTATGGACATATTGGACCTGAATTTCTTTCTTACCCTTACCAAAGGAAATAACGGCAGCTCACAAGAAACACCTCATCCTTAGGGTCTGGGGTTTCTGATAACATTGAGATGCCTCCAGGAGGAGTGAAAGGCTTGTGTCCAGCCCCCAGAAGGTCCCAGGGCAGAGGTAAAGTCAAAGAGAATCCAGGACAGGTGGACAGTGGTGCATCATGGAACTGGTTGCAGGCAGAGTTGTGGAGCCCACTCCGTTTATCTAACTGCCATGGTGTGGTAGCTGGGTCTTGGGTCTACTTTAGGACCAGAGCTTATACTCCTGGTCTGAGCTCTTTTGAAATGGCTTTTGAGTATTTGCAAGTGATTTGATATCAGCTTCATAAATATTCTCTCAGAGCTAGGCCAGAGAAAGGTAAGGACGTAGGTCTCACCTACCAGGCAGGTAACCCTGGTGAAGTTGTGGTGGGACAACCATATAGAATTAAAAACCCAACAATTCCAATGATTATTTCTGGAGGTTAATCGAGAAGAGAGGCCTCTAAAGACAGAAAAAGCTATCTCATAGAATAAGGAAGATCGTCTTTACATAAAATAGCAATACAAAGGGTTTGTATCTGAAGAAGGAGAAAAAGAGAGGTCATGCTTATTTGTCAAAAATCATCCTTAGCAGTTTTGAATTCTACTCTCAGAGTCTGTCTTGTGTCCTGCTTTTGGGTGGTCTGACATTAGCTGACCCCACTTGATGGCCTTGTTCTGAGGCACTTGCCGTGTCCCTGGAACCAGTATTAGTTATAGGTTCCTCACCCATATTCAGGGTCTGTCCTCAGAAACCACATTTTTTCTTAGCCTGTGCATGATTAGCTCCTGATTTTATAATTAGTAAGAGAACTTATAGGTGCCATGAGTATCTGTTAAGAGATCCTTGACAGAGCCTAATGACAGGTCTTACTCAGAGTAGGTGTAAATATCAGTTGCTTTGAACTGTAACCAATGTTGCAATTTAAATCAGTCCATCCACTGTGTAACAGCCAACTGCCAGCATGGCCTTTCTCCAAGAAAACTGAGAGTCCTGGCAGGAAGAAGGGGTACGTAGGCCGGAGGAAAATGCTCAGAGGAAGATGACAGAGGAGGGTGTCTCCTCTGGTGACAGCCACCATGCAACACATCTGAAGCAGCACAGTCAGCTCATCACAGTTGTGTTTGTGGACTCTAACTGAAAGCCCATGAACTGATGGAGCTGTGGATACAGGCAGGGCTGCAATAAGAGCTACGTGCAGACCAAAGGCCAGCTGGAGATTCATATTAGAAGGAGTAGAGAATTGGACTTTAATTTTTACAAGGCTCTCCGAGGTTCTGTCAACTCTGGCACCGCTCACAACCAGCCCCAGCTTTCAGATCCTCAGCGTTGTAGGCAAATGTTGCCAAAGGCGTAGTGAGGCCAGGGCTTCATTGTCTTAGGAAAAGACTTGATAACTAGGTAAGGCTGTGATGCCCACAGGAAGTCCATTTTTTTAGATTTCTTTCCACTGACATAAAACAGTAATATTAATTTTATTAATTACTTTACACACTTTTTAATATATGAATATTTTCTGACATGGTACATAATAGTGTCAGAGTTAAATGTTTTTTTTTTTTTTTTTCATTCACAAATGTTGCTATATCACTCCTTTTATCTATTAAAAAAAAATTTTTTTTGAGTCAGAGTCTCACTATATCACCCTCGGTGGAGGGATGTGGCATCACAGCTCACAGCAACCTCAAACTCTTCGGCTTAAGCGATTTTCTTGCCTAAGCCTCCCAAGTAGCTGGGACTGCAGGCGCCTGCCACAATGGCTATTTTTTGTTGTAGTCATCATTGTTGCCCGGTTGGTCTGGGCCCAGTTCAAACTGCCAGCCCTGGTGTTTGTGGCTGGTGCCCTAACCACTGTGCTACAGGCGCTGAAATGAGATCACTCCATTAAAAGATAGAAACAGGCTTGGTGCCTGTAGCTCAGCAGCTACAGCGCCAGCCACATACACCAGAGCTGGCTGGATCGAACCCAGCCCGGGCCTGCCAAACAACAATGACAACTACAACAAAAAAAATAGCCGGGCGTTGTGGTAGACACCTGTAGTCCCAGCTACTTGGGAGGCTGAGGCAAGAGAATCCCAAGAGTTGGAGGTTGCTGTGATCTGTGATAGCACAGCACTCTACCCAGGGTGACATAAAGAGACTCTGTCTCAAAAAAAAGCAAAAAGATAGAAACAATATTAACAAACTTTAACTTCATATGAACCTTTTTTTTCTCTCAATAGGAGTTGGTGATCTCATCCATAACAGACTTCCGGGTGAATATCTGCGAGGCAAGGACAGAGAGCGAGCCTTGATTGCGGCAGTTCGACATCACTTGAAGAAAGTGAACTACCAAAACTTTGACACTTTGTTGGCAGCCTTCAGGCACTATGACAAGGCCAGTAGTAGAACAGAGCCTTTTACTAATGCATGGGCTTATATATCCCAAATAGGCCCTGTGAGCCAAATCCAGCCCCTCACCTGTTTTTGTGAGTACATTTAAGAATTGTCTGTGGCTGCTTTTATACTACAAATGCAGAGTTGAATAGTAGCAACAGAGACTGTATGGCCTGCAAAACCTAAAATACATAGATCTTAGTAGAAAAAGTTTCCTCACCCCCAGTGTAGATTAGTGGTTGTCAAATGTGTTCTTCTACAACCATCAACAGCACCTGAGAACTTGTTAGAAATGCACATTTCAAGGCCCACCCTGAGATGCACTGAATTAGGAATTCTGGGATGGAGCCTAGCAATTTTAACAAGCACTCCAAAAAAAAAGATTTAAAGAAAAAAAAAAAAGGCTCGGTGCCTGTGGCTCAACGGGCTAAGGCACCAGCCACGTACACCTGAGCTGGCAGATTCGAATCCAGCCTGGGCCCGCCAAACAACAATGACGGCTGCCACCAAAAAATGGCTGGGCGTTGTGTTGGGCGCCTGTAGTCCCAGCTACTTGGGAGGCAGAGGCAGGAGACTCACTTGAGCCCAGGAATAGGAGGTTGCTGTGAGCTGTGATGCCACAGCATTCTAACCAGGGTGACAGCTTGAGGCTCTGTCACAAAAAACAAAACAAAACACAAACACTCCATATGATTCTGATGCAAATTCAAGTTTGAGAAACACTGCAGTGTGCCAGAAGCAAAGGTGGGGGGAGCAGGAAAAAGAGGCAGCAGTCTATGTCTGAATCTGAATATGTACACATAGTACCTTCATTCTAAGTGCAAGGTAAGTTTACAATGTCTTTCCTCTGGGTTGCAGGGTGTGGTTTTGGTTTTACAGGTGTAAGACCATTCAATTTTCAAGCTTTGATAAAATCAGATCGATCTAGGGCTACATAATTATTTCATGTCATTTCCAGGGTTGTCCAAACTGTGGCCCATGGGCTGAATGCAGATTATTTGAGGACTGTTTTGCTTATCTGTGGTGTCGGGTGTTGTGAAAAGTACCAGGTCAGACAATTGAGTTCGCAATTTATTCTAGAAAAAGTGCTGCATACCTTGTTGCTGAATGTCACTGTTGTCACCAGATGGCCGAGGGGAGTACTTTGAAGGTGACCATAGTGATATTCGGCAATGTGGTGTGTAGCTCTTTTTCTAGGATGAGTTTCTGAACTTAATTTTCTGATCTCGTGTACATGGACCTTTTCTTTTGCTTGTCAGCTTTCATTAGTGTTTGTGTATTCCAAGTCAACTGTTATTCTTTCAACGTGTAGCAGAAAAGAAAAAAAAAGTTGGACACCCCTGTAGGCCATCACAGAATTGCTTTTTATCAAGATACACCACCTCTAAGAAACTGCCATTGAAATACAGCATTTTTTTGTTAGCATACTGATGAGATTTTAATTTTTGTTACTTGCGTCCTTTTTATTAGAAACTCAGTCTTACTGAGAGAAATAACTGTACTTCATCTAAGTATCTGGTTTGTTTTTTATCTCATGGAGAACATGAATTTTGTATCAGTTGTGTATACTTTTTTTTTGCCTTGGTTGTCAGGAAGCTCAGAGTCAATTCAACAGAACACATTTAGATTGTGAAGATGATCTTATATCACACGTTTTGTGTGCTTTTTTAATTCCAAGTTTCTTTTTTTTCCATTTTCTCTCTTTGCTTTTTCCCCCCCTTTTGCCTTAATTATATCTATTTTTCTAGGCAGTCTCAAAACTATTTTAGGATGAGCCTAATACAAACAACTGTAAACTCATAAATACAGATGTGATGATGTGGTATATCACAATCTTTTTTTTTTGTACATAAATTACTTTAATAATGGTTGAATAAAAGAAAAAATGAGTTGGATGCCATAATATGAGTACTTAACATATAGTAATTTAATTGAAATCTGCTCCTACATATTATGGTATTAAACAACAATGGTTTCATCCTATCAAATATAAAAAGTAATCATTTTTAATGTCAGTCTCTTTCCAAGCCACTAGATAATAGAGGTTTAAAGCTTTAAAGCTTCCTTTACCTTGATTTCCACTTCTAATTACACTTTCACAATCTTGATATGAGAAGAAAAGAGAGCAGAATAATTTTTGTCAACCTCAAAAGGAAAGAGAAATATTTCTATTTCCCTTTCAACGCTGAGTACAGTTTTGGAAAAGTTGTAGTTCACATTTAAAAAAAAATGTCAATTACTAATGTCATTGGCTAATTCATTTTAAGCCCAGTTATTTTAGTTCTCTATTCGAGATAGGGCTTGCTCTTTGGCCTGTGTTAGAGTGCAGGGGTATCATCATAGCGCATTTCACTCCTGGTCATAAATGATCCTCCTGCCTCAGTTTCCTAGAGTGGTGGGATTACAGGTCTCAGCTACCATGTATGGTGTCTGGTTATTTTGTTTGTTTGCAGGGGCCTGCATACCTGTGCACTAATGAACAAGAAGTCAGTTAAATATCTCATTTAAATTTGTACTAATCATGTCAGGCTAGACATCTACAAAGCAGTCAAGTACATTTCCCACAAATTGTGTTTAAAGAAAATGTAAATATTCATATATTTGTCTGGCTTTTAATAGAGACCAATTGCTATTTACATATAATTTCAAAATTATTCTTCAGTATTAAAATATATAAGTTAAAATAAGCGTATTTGAAACTTTACTAGATCCTAGGTATCTCTAGGTATTTTGGAGAAATTTGCACAGTAGTAACATGTAATAAGAGAATCTACCATAATATACAGTGCTCTGCTTCTAAAAACTCTTCATTTTAAATATAATTGTAGGGGAAATGATCATCTTAATCGCTGCTGATTATCTAAGTAAACCACTAGGCGCATTCCTTATAATAAAATTAAATTAAACAGGGAGGAAATTACTGAGAATTACTTAATGCTGATATACCTTTTAAATGGTTAACTTTTAATATGCCCAATGCAGTGATCAGTGTCCTTAAGGAGCTTTTTTTCTGAGAAGGTAATAAGATGTGGGTCTAAAACAGCCATAGCGTAATTTTTGATTATTTGAATCTTACATTATTGAATGCCCAGATTTAGTTTAATGGAAGAACAAAACAAAACAGAGCAAATAAACTATGATTTCCTAAAAGAATCTTCCTGGCTTTATTGAACACTTATAATGTATCAAGCATTATTCCAGATAATGTGTAAACCTTCTACTTAGGGAACTTAAAATCTGGAGGCGTTACACATAAATTACAGTAGCAGTGGTGCATGGGAGCAGGCTTGGGAGAGCCTACTGCTGAATTTTCAAGAAGCTTGAGTCAGTTCACGTTGTAATGGTAGCTAGAAATTGTCCATGATCAGAGCATTTATACCCTGGAAAGTAGCACTGGCTACAAATTAGGGTAGTCGCCACACTGCCCAAAGAACCAGTTGTTAAACATCTACAGCATTACCCTCCCACACCTGGGGTCCAGTGAGGGCTAAGTGCTAAGATAAACTCAGAGCCGCAACCAAGGATTTTGGCTCTTAGCTATCATGACAGATGTTCTTAGCCATGTAAGTCAGCTGATGATTTTCTGTTTTAATTAATTGTCTAATTAAGCATGTGTAGAACTCAGTAATTTGTGCTCACTTAAGGAGCGTATTTGTTGGCAGTCTGTAAATATTACCTTAAAACTAGAACAGTTTCCCAAATGAATTTTGCTCAAGGTCTCAGGATGCTCAGTTAAGTTCAGTAATGCTATCTAGTCCTTGTTTTTGGAGGGCCTGCACCAACACAGTCAGTCCACCCTCCTCTTTCTCCATGCAGCCAGCTAATGTGTTTGCTCACCCCCTGCAATGACTGAAGACAAAGGTGGGAAAGCCATCCAGAGGTGTTCAGTGTGGGAGGTGCAATTACTAGGGTCATTGCTGTTTCTTATAGATTCCTCAGTGAAGTTGAAGAGAATGGCATTCAACTTGTCGGTTAGAACTGCCTGGCAGTCAGTTAAACTTACGGTGGCTTCAGCAGTTTGGGAGAGCCGCACCGCCGCCCTTTCCTTCCTGACGTGTCTTCAGGGGCAGACTGAAAGACAAAATGTCATGATGTCCCTCCTTCCCCTGAACATCCTGGGGATATTCTCTCCTGAAGAGCTTGTTTGTTGCTCTTCTCCCTTGCCACAAAGTCAGTGTGTTATATTCCAGTGGGTGTAACTTAACCATTTCCCTAGTCACCTACTATTTTCACCTACACCTTCCGTCTGAAAGGTCAGGTGTAAGAGGAACAAAGCAATTGTTAGAAAAGTTCCAGAGACCTGTTTTATTCTCTACTTTGGCTACTATACGAGGAGTTGGGGAGCAGTGTACTCAACCAAGTAGTTATTAAATCTAGAACCATTTTACCCCAATGAGAGAGTTGGGGTGGTTGAAATAAAATTAAATCTGAATCCCCTAGAATCCTTTTTTTGCCTAGTTGCTACCCAAGAGACTGGGCCAATTGTGCTGGCCTAGGTTGCTATTAGGGGAAAAAAGATGCATTATTTCTGGGAATGGTCATGGAAGCCATATTTTCTTTTTCTTTTCTTTTCTTTTTTTTTTTTTGGAGACAGAGTTCACTAGGTGGCCTTCAGTAGAGTGCTGTGGCATCATAGCTCACAGCAACCTCCAACTCTTGAACTTAAGTGATTTTCTTGTCTCAGCCTCCAAAGTAGGTGGAACTACAGGCGCCCACTACAACCCCTTGGCTATCTTTTTTGTGGTAGTTGTCAATGTTGTTTGGCAGGCCTCAGCCAGGTTCAAACCCTGCAGCCCTGGTTTATGTGGCCAGTGCTGTAACTGCCGAGCTACAGGCACCAAGCCCCCCACCTTTTTTTTTTTTTTGAGACAAGGTCTTGCTCTGTTACGAAGGCTCAGGTGCAGTGGTGCAATTATACCTCACTGTAACCTCAAACTCCCAGGCTCAATGATCCTCCTGCCTTAGCCTTTTTAGTAGCTAGGCTAAGGTGGGAGGTGTGCACCACTGTACCGGCTAGTTTTTTTTAATTTAAAAACTTTTTTTGTAGAAACATGGTCTCACTATGTTGCCTAGGCTAATATCGAACCCTTGGGTTCAAGTGATTCTCTCACTTCAGCCTCCCAAATTCTGGAATTATAGGCATGATCCATGATTTCAAATTGGGTTTCATAACCTCTAGCCTTTTTTATTCTGCTTATTATCCAGGAAGCAGCTGAGATAGAATGATGCCTTTCTAGGGACAACTTCACTGAAAGACCACACTGATTTATGAAGGTGCTGGTGAGGAAAGAATATAATTTTTGAGAGGCCATTTTGATGTCAAGTAATAGCATATGGCAATGAGTGGTGGGAAGTGAGAAAGGCTCATGGAATACCTACCTTGACTAACAGCTCATTACTGAGTAGCTTTTGTGTTATGAGATGCATCATCATCAGATTAAAAATAGTCCAGAGAGCAAAACACATAACTCAAATTAATTTCATGGACCTTACTTAAGACTGAGGCCAAGTGATTAGACTGGAACAGCAATTCCACAACTTGAAAAGGGATAACCTTGGGGAGGTGTCAACAGCTCTGAGAGGGAGTCAAAAGTGCAATGTAGTCAGTCTGTCAGGTGCAGAGGGGACATCCCTGTGTGTGACGTGTCCCTGTCACCATGAGATGAACCAGTCAAGTTTTGGCGACAGTCACAAGTTAGGCATGCAGTAGTAGCTTCTGTGTGAGAAGTGCAGAGACTTTCCTGTCCAGTGATGGTCCAGGTGGCAGTGATGGCCGTCTGGATGGTCCTACCTCCAACCTCCATCAGCAGCATGACTCCAGTCATTCCCATCAGAGAACGGGGCAGATGGTTGGTTCAATCTGCAACCATAATTTGTGTCCATAGTTTGCAGTCCACAAACAGGGTGTCTTTAACACGCTTGTCTGTAGTTTCCCAAGTGGTACACCAAACAGGTAGGCCATTGGCAAGAGCCTGTAAAAATGTAACGGGTTTATCAAAGGGAGTATTGGCCAAAGCCATGAGAATGGCCTGTAGTTGTGCCCACTTAGCAGACTGACTATATTCATTTTTGGTGTTTCACATTGCACATGGAGTTTGAAAGTCACAATAGCCTAGTGAAGACTACTGGGTTTCAGCTCAGCCACACACCATCAGTGAACGGGGCCCAGGTGTTTAGAGGAGCCTCTGTGAATTGAGGGTCCTCTTGAGCCAGTGGCTTTGCTTCCTATGGTGAAGCATTGAAGACAATTTTTCTCTAAAGGATAGCTACCCCTTTTGTTCACTTACAGCTGAGGTGTTCCTGGGGCCAGGTTAGCTGCATTCTTGAATATTCCCTTTCCATTTCACAAATGAGCCTTGTTTGGTCCTTTTTACTTTGTTAGTCATTGAGTCCAAGTTGGCCCACCTCGATGTGATTGTCAGGCTGGAGAGTCACAAGGCCTCCGTGGGTCCAGCGTTCAGTTCCAGTAAGAGCCCCGTAACAGCATAATAGATAGTTTTTTTTTTTTGAGACAGAGCCTCAAGCTGTCACCCTGGATAGAGTGCCTGGCATCACAGCTCACAGCAACCTCTAATTCCTGGGCCCAAGCGAGTCTCCTGCCTCCACCTCCCAAGTAACTGGGACTACAGGCACCCGCCACAATGCCCGGCCTTTTTTCGGTTGCAGCCGTCATTGTTGTTTGGTGGGCCCGGGCTGGATTTGAACCTGCCAGCTCAGGTGTACGTGGCTGGCGCCTTAGCCCGCTGAGCCACAGGCTCCGAGCCAATAGCTACTTTTCAAAAGGCATTTGCAGCTCCATTGTCAGGATCCTGTTTTAAGTTCTTGTTCTGTTTGAACACAGGATTATGGAAGTTTCTCAGAGCTGCAGGTCTGACTGCAAGAATTTGTGTAGAATTCCTTGGGTTAGTTTCTCATTCTCCAGGGGGTCACCTCCATTAGAATCATAAATCTAATCCTGGGCAGAAAGAGCCTGAGTGCTGCTGCTCACTGACTCATTAGTGGTTTCTCCTTGGAGTTTTTCCCTGCCAGGGAAATCTTTCTGAGGGGGGTCAAAGTTTCAGTACAGCAGTCAGGATCCATTGTAAAAACAAACAAATTCAGACCTTTATTATCATCTTTGAATGGATAAGGTTGGCTCAGTAGACTGCAAGAGGGGCCGAGTGTAAGATGTCTCAGCTGTTGTACTTGCTTTTTAACAAGCATTAAATGTTCTGTCCTCTCAAGTGAATCAGCCAAAGTTGCCACTCAGAGTCCTCATAAATGTCCCTCTGTTCACACCTATAGAATCTGATAATATTCTTTAACTGTTATTAAAAGAAGTGAGACTTCCCCACTTCTGCCCCAGCCAGGATGCATCTTAGTGCTGCTTGTCACCATCAGGCTGATCATCAGAGTTGTAGCGTGTCTCTTTTGCCTATGAGTGTGTTACCAAAAACAAGCAACTGTCTTTGAATCTATCTCTCTGTACTTGTTATACAACTAACTTCTCCAATTTCTTCTCATTAACAGGCAATGAAGTGAAGGACCATTTATTGGCTAGTTGAAACATACAGGGTGTTGAAAACTTTACAAGTATGGAAAATTGCAAAGCGCTGTCAAAACTAGGATTGAAATATCAAACCTATATCATGGGTATAGCTGCTCTAGCACAGGGTAAACACCAAGACTGAAAGAAAATAATTACTATGGAGTGAACAGAAATTCTGAGCCACAAACACCTGTTTTCAACCAGTGTTTGAAAATGTTGTATGTGTATCTCAGGTTGACACAATGAGGATCAATCTCACTTAATATTTGATGACGCATGTGAAAATTCAGACATGTTCTTTGAATTTGTGTGATGGCGCTCTTTCTTTTTTTCTTAAACTAAATAATAGATGTTGCCTACTCTGCTCTTAAACACAATGCTCATTTCATCTTATCTTGCTTCATGTCTGACAGAAGGGTGATGGGATGATAGATAAAGCCGAGCTGCAGGAAGCTTGTGAGCAGGCCAACTTGCATTTAGATGAGCAGCTCCTGGACCACCTATTTGCCTACTGTGATGTTGACAATGATGGCCTGATTAATTATCTGGAATTTGCAAATTTTCTTAACTGGAAAGACAGAATACTTCTTACAGAGTATGAAGAGAGGGTCGTTATTAAAGGTATTGAATTTTTAAAGCTTGCTAAATTCTTTTTTTTAGTTATTGTGTTAAGACCTTTATATTCTGCATTCAGTAAGTTTCACCTGTACCCTTCTAAGATGCACTGTAGGTGTGGTCTCACCAATTACCCTCCCTACACCCGTCCTTCCCCTCCCCGTCCCTTCCTTGCCCTTTTCCCCATATTCTTGTGTTATAATTGGGTTATAGCCTTCATATGAAAGCTCTAAATTGCTTTCATAGTAGGGCTGAGTACATTGGATACTTTTTCTTCCATTCTTGAGATACTTTGCTAAGAAAAATATGTTCCAGCTCTATCCATGTAAACATGAAAGAGGTAAAGTCTCCATCTTTCTTTAAGGCTGCATAGTATTCCATGGTATACATGTACCACAATTTATTAATCCATTCATGGATCAATGGGCACTTGGGCTTTTTCCATGACTTAGCAATGACGAATTCAGCTGCAATAAACATTTTGGTACAGATGTCTTTGTTATAATGTGATTTTGGGGCTTCTGGGTATATACCTAATAAAGGAATTATAGGGTCAAATGGCAGGTCTATTTTTAGATCTCTAAGTACTCTCCAAACATCCTTCCAAAAGGAACGTATTGGTATGCATTCCCACTAGCAGTGTAGAAGTGTTTCCTTTTCTCCACATCCATGCCAACATCTCTGGTTTGGAGATTTTGTCCTGTGGGCTAGTCTTACTGGAGTTAGGTAATATCTCAAAATAGTTTTGATTTGCATCTCTCTGATGATTAAGGATCGTGAGCATGTTTTGATATGTCTGTAGGCCATGTGCCTATCTTCTTTGGAGAAGTTTCTCTTCAAGTCCTTTGCCTACCCTGAGATGAGATCACTTATTCTTTTCTTGCTAATACGTTTGAGTTCTCTGTGTATTCTGGTTATTAAACCTTTGTCGAGGCATAACTTGCAAATATTTTCTCCCATTCTGAGGGCTGTCTGCTTGCTATACTTACTATGTTCTTGGCTGTACAGAAACTTTTTAGTTTGATCAGGTCCCAGTAGTGTATTTTTGGTACTTCTTCAATTGCCTGGGGAGTCCTCCTCATAAAATATTCACCCAAGTCAATTCCTTCAAGAGTTTCCCCTGCACTTTCTTCTAATATTTTAATAGTTTCATGTCTGAAGTTTAAATCTTTAATCCAGTGAGAGTCTATCTTAGTTAATGGTGAGAGGTGAGGGTCCAGTTTTAGTCTTCTACGGGTCGCCAGCCAGTTCCCCCAGCACCATTTGTTAAACAAGGAGTCTTTTCCCCACTGAATGTTTTTAATTGGCTTGTCAAAGATTAAGTAATGGTAAGTAGCTGGATTTATTTCTTGGTTCTCTATTCTGTTCCAAACATCTACCTCTCTGTTTTTGTGCCAGTACCATGCTGTTTTGATCACTATTGATTTATAGTAGAGTCTCAGGTCTGGTAGTGTGATTCCTCCTGCTTTTATGAGAAATGTCTTGGCTATTTGAGGTATTTTCTGATTCCATATAAAATGAAGTATTATTTTTCCAGATCTTTAAAATATGACAATGGAGCTTTGATAGGAATTGCATTAAAATTATATATTGCTTGGGGTAGTATAGACATTTTAACAATGTTGATTCTTCCCAGACATGAGCATGGTATATTTTTCCATTTGTTAATGTTTTCAGCTATTTCTGTTCTTAAAGTTTCATAGTTCTGTTTATAGAGATCTTTCACATCCTTTGTTAGGTAAACTCCCAAATATTTCATCTTCTTTGGCACCCCCTGTGTTTGTATGTTTTTTTAGCTTGGCTATTGTTGATATATATAAAGGCTACAGATTTATGGGTGTTGATTTTGTAGCCTGAGACATTGCTGTATTCCTTGATTACTTCTAAAAGTTTTTTAGTAGAATCTCTGGTGTTCTCTGGATATACAATGATATCATCTGTGAAGAGTGAAAGTTTGATCTCTTCTGACCCTATGTGGATACCATTGATCGCCTTTTCTTCCCTCATTGCAATGGCTAAAACTTCCATTATGATATTGAAGAGCAGCAGAGACAATGGGCAACCTTGCCTGGTTCCTGATCTAAGTGGAAATGATTTCAATTTAACTCCATTCAATATGATATTAGCCGTGGGTTTGCTTTAGATGGCTTCTATCAGTTTAAGAAATGTCCCTTCTATACCAATTTTTTTAAGTGGTCTAATCATGAAGGGTTGCTGGATATTGTCAAAAGCTTTTTCTGCATCAATTGAGAGAATCATATGATCTTTATATTTTAATTTGTTTATGTGCTGGATTACATTTATAGATTTACATATATTGAACCAGTCTTGAGACCCTGGGATAAAGCCCACTTGGTCATGGTGTATAATTTGTTTGATGTGTTGTTGGATTCTATTTGTTAGTATCTTGTTAAATATTTTTGCATCAATATTCATTAGTAATATTGGTCTATGGTTTTATTTTCTTGTTGGGTCTCTCTCTGGTTTAGGGATCAAGGTGATGTTTGCTTCATAGAAAGTTTTGGGTAGTATTCCTTCTTTTTCTATATTTTGGAAGAGGTTTAGTAATATAGATACTAGTTCTTCTTTAAAGGTTTGGTAGAATTCTGACGTGAAGCCATCTGGTCCCGGGCTTTTCTTTTTAGAGAGATTTTGTATAGTTGATGCTATTTCAGAACTTGATATAGGCCTGTTCAACATTTCTACTTTGTTCTGGCTAAGTCTAGGAAGGTGGCGTGCTTCCAAGTATTGGTCTATTTCCCTCAGATTTTCATATTTCTGAGAGTAAAGTTTCTTGTAATATTCATTAAGGATTTTTGAATTTGTGAGGGGTCTGTTGTAGCTTTTCTGTTTCTAAAGACTGGTTCTCTAGTTGATCATAGGCTAGCTCTTCATATGTGACCATTTTTGAAGTAATATAGACCAGGGACGTTTTGCAGCAGAATCACACAAGAGTTTGTGTGAGTGTGCAAAGCAGCCAATGCAGAGAGGGCTGAGCTGTGGGGGAAAGGTGCTCACCTCACTCCCCATTGCTGCCTCCACCACCTGCTTCATGCAAGGGGACTCCTGATCTGTGTCTTGGGGGTTCTTGTTGAACATTCCTGCTTTGGAGAAACTTAATTTACAAGATCACTATGGATACTGTGTCAAGTTGAGTCAAGCCCTGTAAGAAAAGGCAGAGAGGAGCTAAGTTTGCAAGGATTTCAGGATGGTGCAGGGAGAGTCCACAGCCCAGCTTCACTGCCCTCCTAACTTCAGATGGGCCACTGGATGATGTAAGTGACCAGAGCAGTGACTGACGGGTCCACTGAACACAGCCATCAGAGTGAAGAGAAAACCTCAGATAGAAGGTGGGGACGGCCAGAAGGCTCTCCACACACAGTTGCCATGGTCATGGCCACAAGAGCAATCGCTCCTGCTGCTTCCCAAGTGCAGCTCATGCTGTATTCCAGGGCAGTGAGGCTGCAGATGGGCAGGGACGCAGCTGAGGACGTGTAAAGTCTGCAGTCCAGCACCTGGGCAAGTGGGACGCTTGTGTTCCTTGACTGATTTGACTCTGTAGTAAGACCATCTGATACTCCTTCAAGAATCACATCTCTGGGTGTTAGTTTTCTAGCACTACCATAAGAAAGTGCCACAAACTAGGTGGCCCAGGACACTGGAGCCTTATTCTCTCACAATTCCAATTCCAGAGACTAAAAGTCTGAACGTTGGAGTTAAAGGCCCACAGTCTCTCTCAAGGGCACAAAGCGAGAGTCCTTCCCTGACTCTCCCAGCTTGGGTGGTCGGAGGCCATCCTTGGCCGCCCTGGCTTTCGGCCACTCTGCTCCAGCCTCTGTCTCCATCCAACACTGGCCTTCTTCCTGCACGTGTGTGTCTGGATTTTCCAGTCATTGGAACAAGGCTCACCCCACTCTGGGAAGACATCTGAATTTAATTATGCTGCTGTGACCCTGTTTCCAAATAAGGTCACATTCACAAGTCCCATGCGTTGGGACTTCACCATATCTTTCTGGGAGTCTCAACTGAATCCATAATGGCACAGTACTGCACCAATGCTGAGCGACCTCTGAGAAGACCTTTCTACTTTTGTACAATGAGCAGCAGGTGTTTATACCATGCTCTCGGCACTGATACTGCCACAGCCCAGAAATGCCCCTATGTGGTGTTTTCTTCTTCTCTTCAAATTTTCTCTTAACCCATGGACTCTGTAGAAATGTGTTTATTTTAAAGTATAAACTGCTGGAAAGGAAGCCATAAGGGTAACTTTTTCCTTATTAGGCTGGTCGCTCAGCAGGTCCACTGTGTTTCAGGTCCCGAGACTCTCACAGACACCCATGCACCATTTCCAGAGCCTGGCCGCCCCGGAGCCCCCAGAGCTGGGAGCAGTGCCCGGCTGAGAGGAGACAGGTGGGCTGGCAGAGGCACAGGCCACCGAGAGCCAAGGTGAGTGACTCCACCAGCCTGAGCACTGGGGCTGCCAGGTGCCCTCTGGCCATCATTGTTAATGAGCAACTTCCTATGATGGCTTATTCATAGGAAAACAGACAATTTTTGTAGCCTGTGGTCACTTGATACTGGTCAGCAGCCATCTCTACAAACAATACCTTTGAAACACAATAATAAAAATGCTCATGTCCCACTCCTTTCTCGCACACTGGATAGCCATTTGTGCTTTCTCTTGCCAACATAAAGCACATTCATTCAAAGATGAAAATCTCCTTATTGTTCTTGTAGAGACTAAAGCAGGTAACCAAGTCAGTTAAGAAATCGAATGGCAGCATGACACCACTTAAAACATTCAATCTCCTGAACATCAAGATAATAAAACATCTTGAACAATAACGCTTTATTGTGACACTATGAGAAAACTTTCTGAGCCAAATCAAACAATGATCTTAGCATCACCACTTTTTTTTTAAAACCCTACCAACAACAACAGCAAAGAGAAGGGAAATATCAACATGGTCTCTTTTTCTGACAAGATAAAAAAGACCTCTTACCTATATGTTTTTATATTCTTCTTATTAAGACACCTTCTAGAAATAAGGTATCTTTTTTATTTTTTATTAAATCATAGCTATGTACATTAATGCAATCATGGGGTACAATGTGCTGGCTTCATATACAATCTGAAATATTTTCATCCAACTGTTCACCATAACCTTCATGAGATTTTCTTGTTGATTATATGAAAACATTTGTATTCTGCATTTAGTAAGTTTACCTGTACACTTCTAAGATGCACCATAAGTGTGATCCCACCAATTACCCTCTCTCCACCCATCCTCCTCCTTCCCTCCCCTCCCTTGCCCCTTTCCCCATATTATTGTGCTATAATTGGGTTATAGCCTTCATGTGAAAGCTATAAATTAGCTTCATAGTAAGGCTGAATACATTGGATACTTTTTCTTCCATTCTTGAGATCCTTTGCTATGTTGCGACTCTTCATAATTGAGAACATCATGGGGAGTTTTTTTGGAAGCATACCTTATTTCTTCCTTCTGCGCACATTTAACAAGTCTCTATTCAAGCCTGCCTAGAAGCACTGGGTGCAAATGAGAAATCAGAGATGTAGACTTCATTCTCAGGAAATTTATAGTCAGCAGGAGTAGCAAAGGAAGGCAGCCCTGAGTGGGATAGACAGGCCCAGAGGCGGTGAGGAGTGTGTTTGTGCTGCCAGAGGTCAGAGGGGAAGGAAATTGCTTCTACTGAAAGCCTCCTGAGACTTTAAAAGCTGGTTATTTGGGTGGTCAAACTAAGAATTGAAAGATGCACCAGGAGCAAACACCACAACAGATGAGGGCTGGAAAGGACCCCCAGCTTAGGACCTCTCTCTGTAACAAGAGCAGCGGCCTCCTATAGGAAAGAGTCCAGTGAAAAACTTGGTTTGCCATCCTACCAGGGTACTGACCACCTACCTTCTGAGAAGCACCCTTCAAGACGCACTAGAGGTACCAGGGTCCCTCAATTAGAAGCCCTCTTCTGAGGGGAGGGACAATAAGGAGAAACAGAAGAAACCCCACCAGTGTTTATTGAAAGACATAAAAGGCTCTATAAAGTCAAGACTAAGCTCACCAGTAGAGGGGCTGGTACAGCTGGCCACCTCCCACTCTAACTTTCACTTCTTAAAATCCTATAAACCCCACTTATCTCATGTAACAGTAGTACTTAATCTTTATTTTTCCTCTTAACTGCACCTTACGAGGTGGTCAGTACTGGTGCCATGTGGCCTATGGTTCCACCTGCCTTTAGAAATACCAGTGGAAATACCAGTTTTCTCTTGCTTGTCTTCTCTATACCTTGTTATTTCTGTTCATTGTTAACTGTTTCCACCTAGGTTGCTTCCTGCTTCTCAGAGATCCCCTTTGCTAACACAAGCACTAAAGAAACCATTGACGAAAAGGGGCTGCCTAAACCACGCCATGGCAAAGGAGAAGCTCTCAGCCCCCAGGAGGGAGGAGTGCCAGGAAATCTGGAACAAGTGCACCAGCCTGCTTCACCTCTGATGGCCACATCAGTCATTCTCTGCCCCAATCCTGAGGACACCAGAACAGTCCTCGTGACCCTGTGGAGTGCAAGGCAGACATGTTTGATGTGTCTCTAACCCTGAGGAGTACAAGGCAGACACCTTTGGCGGGTCTCTAACCTGAGGAGTCTAAGACAGACGTGTTTGATATGTCTTTAACCTGAGGAGTGCAAGGTAGACATGTTTGATGTATCTTTAACCTGAGGAGTGCAAGGCAGACATGTTTGATGTGTCTCTAACCTGAGGAGTCCAAGGCAGACATGTTTGGTGGGTCTTTAACTTGAGGAGTCCAAGGCAGATATGTTTGATGTATCTTTAACCTGAGGAGTCCAAGGCAGACATGTTTGATATGTCTCTAACCTGAGGAGTCCAAGGCAGACATGTTTAATGTGTCTCTAACCTGAAGAGTCCAAGCAGATATGTTCGGTGGGTCTCTATCTTGAGGAGTCCAAGGCAGACATGTTTGATGTATCTTTAACCTGAGGAGTGCAAGGCAGACACGTTTGGTAGGCATCTAGGATAGACACTGGTGCAAATCAGAGAATGAAAAGCCTGGGATTCCAAACCAGAGCACTTTCTTCAGAATATCACTGATACTAACAACCTTCTTTTCTTAATTTTGGTGTGACATTTTGTTTTGGCTTGATTTATGCATTATTTTTCTTATTATCCTTTGAGAGAAAAAGTAATAAAAGGATGAACATAAAAGAGAGAACAAAGTAAAACGCTTTGTTTTCTTATTTTACTAACCTCCTGGTAGTAAATGCTTGTAGTAAGAATTATCTAGCATTGTATGGAACTTTCAGGTTGGGGCACAGAAAATGTGGAATTTACTTTCATTGCACACACAGCTTTGAAACAGAAAGAAGATTGGATCAGAAGTCAGGAACCCAGAGTCAAATCCAAACTGCCCTTGGATCTGCGTGGGCCAACAAACGCCCATGGCTGACGTTACCCATGTGTAAAATAGAAAGGGCTTGGGCTCCACTATCTCAAGTGGTTTCCTGTTCCAAGAAATAGACATTTAGTGCCTTTAGTTATATTTTTCTGCTAAATAATTTCTTTTTTGCATTACACAGTTTCTTCATTGAGTTACACTGCTCTAATCAACTCTCTCATGTCAATTACATGAGGTTACAAAGATTTGTCCACATCAAATATTGGTAGCCAATGTCAAAAATTATAGTTCTGCAATATTACTTCAACAAGTGCCTAAAGTTACTAGTCCTCCCGTATTTTCAACAAACTCTACATTTGTTCAAAAATATACTTAGTCTATAGTTGATCTTTTCAAACCCAGAATTTAAAACAGAATTTACATGTGTAAGTGTTAAAGAGAACAATTCCAATGTTGTAAGTCATCCAAATTACAGAGATATCAAGATAGATCAGAAATGGCCTAGTGAGATAATTCAATCAGTTATATTTATATTGTCTGTTTTCTTCTTGATAATCTAGGTATAAGTTTTAATAATTTTATTGCCATTATTTCACAATTGCCAGATGGAGGTTTGCAGTTTTTTGTTTCCCTCAGGGGAGCTCAATAGTCTTATTTTTCTTTTCTTTCTTTCTTTCTTTCTTTTTCTTTCTTTCTTTCTTTCTTTCTTTCTTTCTTTCTTTCTTTCTTTCTTTCTTTCTTTCCTTCCTTCCTTCCTTCCTTCCTTCCTTCCTTCCTTCCTTCCTTCCTTCCTTCCTTCCTTCCTTCCTTCCTTCCTTCTTTCTTTC
>CAUYON010044536.1:0-27507 GCA_963573935.1 Arctocebus calabarensis
TTTTTGAGACAGAGCCTCAAGCTATCACCCTGGATAGAGTACCGTGGCATCACAGCTCACAGCAACCTCCAATTCCTGGGCTCAAGCGAGTCTCTTGTCTCTGCCTCCCAAGTAGCTGGGACTACAGGCACCTGCCACAACGCCCGGCCATTTGTTTTTTGGTTGCAGCCATCATTGTTGTTTGGCGGGCCCGAGCTGGATTTGAATCTGCCAGCTCAGGTGTACGTGGCTGGCACCTTAGCCCGTTGAGCCACAGGCGTTGAGCCAATACCTTGAACTTTGATAATTTATATTCTATCTTGATTTCAAATGGAATTTCTCAGTTTAAATAATATTACTCTTTCATGTAAGTTCATTTTTCAGAGTTTACTTTACCATGAACTTAAAAAGTGTTATCCATACAATTTTTTTTTCTTTTTGAGACAGAGTCTCACTATGTCGCCCCTTGGTGGAGTGCCATGGCATCACAGCTCATAGGAACCTCAAATTCTTGGGCTTAAGCAATTCTCTTGCCTCAGCCTCCCAAGTAGCTGGGACTACAGGCGCCTGCCTCAATGCCTGGCTACTTTTTGTTGTTGCTACCATTGTTATTTAGCAGGCTAAACAGGTTCAAACCCACCATCCTGGGTATATGTGGCTGGCGCCTTAACCACTGTGCTACGGGTACCAAGCCTACCCCTATAATTCTTTTTTTTGCAGGTTTGGCCAGGGCTGGGTTTGAGCCCGCAACCTCCAGCATATAGGGCCGACACACTACTTTGTTGAGCCAGAGGTGCCGCCTCCCCTATAATTCTTATATAGTTATTTTTTAATTATTGTAAGAAATGTGTTTCAGTATTTTCCTTTGCAAATTTTAAAAGAATGTGGTGCCATTGTCCGGATATATAGATAGTGGCAAAACACTGTCATTAGCATTGAGACCAAAGACAGTAGGCTATGATCACCCTTTGTCAACTTGTCTCCAAAGAAGGCATATGTGTAGAAGAACCTTTGAGGTGACTGCAAGAAGATTATCCAAGTAGTACTTGCACCCACCTGGACTTTAGAGTCAGTTTCATATAAGTTTATGAGAACTCGGAAACAAAGGTTTTGTCTACACAAACAAGTAGGAAGAAAAAGGTCAAATTCAGAAGAACAAGAAATTATTTTGAAAGGAATATATAATTTATCAGTATCAGATGGATTTTGTTTTAGAACTTTTAGTTAAGCAATAGATTAATCAAATTGACTTATGGCATTATGGCTGCTTTAATTTATGGAGGAAATGTGAACTAAATGATAAGAGCCAATGTGCTTGGGTGGAAAAAGGAAACCAAGGTCATACTCCAAAACATGACCTCTTTAGAAACACCATTAAGAGAAACAGAGTCTTTTAACATGAAATTTCACACTAAATTTGAAAGCTAGAGTTGGCAGTTCTCATGATCATGCTCTTATTAAGCTGTACTATTCAATTCAAAAATAATTTATCAAATATCTACCAGTAAATCAGAAATGTGATCTACCGAAAAGATTTTAAGAGAGAAGATGACCAAGCCAACTTTAACAAAATACAACCATTGGAACTGGACTTTTAAAGCAACAAGACACAGTTATACATCAAGGTTGCTTATATGAAAACAGTATGTGGAACTTACATATTGGTATTGGCAGTTGATGTCAGCCATTCACCAGCTAAGCCAATGATATCCAGTCCAGTGGAGAGCTGGTTGAAAAATCGAGGATGACCTAGAGAGGTGAGTAACAGGGCAGTATCAAGGCAAATCCAGATTTCTCAAGCTGGCTGCCCCACTGGGTCACAGTGATAGGACGACCATTTCAGTGGTCTAATAGGGCTGCTGCAAAGATATTGGAGAAGAAGGGGCAGGTTGACCCCCGCCATACCAGCCTTTAGCAATAATGATGTCCTTCAAACTTCTGTTTCTAATACATCATGCTTTTAAATTTAAAAAATCCAATAGAATGAAACTAATAATGCTCTTTAATGTCTTATTTGTTGACATCTAGATGAACTCCTCTGTCACACTTACCTTTAAAAAAATTACAATAGAGGATGTGGAAGTCCTGATTTTTTCCATAAGTGCTTCAACTTTAATTTAAGGATTTTAACCACCAAATCAAGACTTGCTAATTGGGGAGAGGCTAAAAGTCTCAGAGAAGGTTCATGGCTCTGGGAACCATGAGAAAGTACTGACTGTGACGCTGATGCTGAGAACATGTACCACTCTCTGACTCTGCAACAGGCATTGATGCGCTTCGCCCATATATAGTCAGGTGACAGTTAAACTAAATTTATTGCTAAGATGACCAGGCATCTCCTCTGTGAAATGAGCAGATACAGCTTCATCCACTCACTGAGTTGTTGGTGAAATAATTATCACTACATAACTCTAAAGCCCTGTGTGACCCACTGTGCTTTAATGGGCTTCGTTCTCAGCAAATTTGGGATTGTTGCCAAGTTTTTCTTGTGTTCACCAGAAAACACAACTCCACATTAGCAGGCCTGGTGCGGCTGTCAGGAAGGAGTCAACACAATAGATTATCTAGGGAGGTGTGACAGAGAACTGGTGTTAGAAGATATGCTGACTACTGTGCTTCCAGTGGAAATGCCTTTGCCTCTGAAATAGCTGTCAGAGAGCTAGTGTTCGGATGTTCCTGGTCTAACTCTCTTCTCTGAGAACATATGTTCTTCCCTCGACATGAATCTGGACTATGACTTCTTATAGAAGAACCTGCCTATCCCTGCATTTTCAAAAGTCCTTGCAAAATACTACTGATTTTTAGAAAAAAATCTAAGAAGCATAAACAGTAAATTTAGTGTAAGTATGGGGTGAGATTCTAGACATTCATGGAGACGACTCTAAATAGCTTGAACTATTCCATTTTGTTCTATTTTGTTCAGTGCTAGCAAAATCTAAGAGATTTCCTAACAAATTTTGTTGAAATACATTAAAATATATATATATGCAATTCCCCTTTAAAAGCTTTTTTTTTTTTTTTTTTTGAGACAGAGTCTCACCATTTTGCTCTCACTAGAGTGCTATGGCTTCATAGCTCACAGCAACCTCAAACTCTTGGGCTCAAGCGATCCTCTTGCCTCAATCTCCTGTGCTGGGACTATAGACGCCTGGCACAATGCCTAGCTATTTTTAGAGATGGGGTCTCATTCTAGCTCAGGCTGGCCTCAAATCCTGAACTCAGGCAATTTACCTGCCTCGGTCTCCCAGAATGCTAGGATTACAGGTATGAGCCAATGCACCCAGCTGGGCAATAATGTAGATGTAGATACAGGAGCAGTACACAGGTAACTATACACAGTGAAAAAAAATTTTTTAGAGAATATTAATGCATTAAGGGTCAGCAAAAAATAATGAAATGGGTTTTAATAGTGAAAACATACTGATGTGGGTACAGTCTGTGAAGGAATGAGGATGGCATATGGACATTTATCTATAAATTAACAACATTTTAAAAAATGTTTTATTTTAATAGATTTAGGGGGTACAAATGGTTTTTGTTACATGGACGAATTGTATAATGAAGGAGTCTAGGCTGAGGTGGGTGGATTGTCTGAGCTCATGGGTTTGAGACCAGTCTGAGCAAAAGTGAGACCTCGTCTCTAAAAATAGCCGGGCGTTGTGGCAGGTGCCTGTAGTCCCAGCTCCTTAAGAAGCTGAGGCAAGAGAATCGCTTGAGTCCAAGAATTTGAGGTTGCTGGGAGCTGTGACGCCACGGCACTCTACCAAGGGTGACAAAGTGACATTCTGTCTAAAAACAAAGCAAAACACAAACAAACAAACAAACAAACAAAAATTATAGACCAGCAGCCAGGAGCTACATTGTGATGTGGCAGCAACAGCACGCTTTTAGAAGGGTCAATGCCTATGATGTCGGAGAAGGCTTCACATGGCCTGAAAAATTGTAAACTCTGCAAATGCATGCAAATGCCTGCTCCCAGAAGCAGCTCTGAAGAACAGAAATGAATGTTTGCAGGCTAAATACCTAAGTAGATTCATACACTGGATTAATGAAAGTCTGTGTTTTCTCTGATCACGAAATGCTTTGGTTTTACAGACAATATGATATGATACTACGAAAAAGTCATGTGTTTTTCTTTGAGGGACAACACCATTCTGGGCTTTAATGATAAAACCATATGATCTCCATCTCTCTGAGAAAGTGGATGTGGAGTAAACTTAACAAAATACAAAACGCTGAACTGAAGCAAGTCAAGCAAAGTAAAACGTACACGGAGAATTCTGAATCTTTTAAAAATTCAGCCAGTCACTACTTATTCTATTGTTATTCAGGAATAGGTTAGCTATCACAGTAAGATGAGCCAGTCACTCAGTGTAAATTGGCAAGCATGTTTTTCTTTAAAAACCGAACAACACAGACTTTGTACATACAATTGAGTCTTGTCTATCCAGCAGTTATTTAACAAAGCTACACTTGCTCTGGTGGTGTTGGCAGACCTTACACGCTATTTGGGATTCCTTATTTTAAAAAGCTTCTTTGGCCAGCCTCATTATTTCATTATATCACTTTGTTTTTGACATCTAATAGTCTTACTCAGCTCTATCATCCCCAGCCTCCTCAGTCTTGGTCTTAAATCTATCTTCAAATGACTAAGAGTGAGAGGGAGCATAAAGGAGAAGAGATAAAAGGAAGGAAAAAGAACAAGGGGCTGCCAGTTGTGGCCTTGGGAGTTCTCCCTGGGGTGGCAACCACGGGAAGGACTGCCAATTCCTGTAGCTCTGTCTGCCCGGGAGCTCCAGAAAGCCACACCATAGTGGGGAGAGAGTTACAGGGAGAAGAAACCACTGCTTCATTCCTGGGCTTAGAAACAGCTCAGACAGAGGCCCCAAAAGTTCTTATAACATGAAAAGGAGGCACGAGGGCATCTTCAAGAACTCCTAGGTAGAAATAGGATTTGGTGACTCAGAGTGTCTAAACTCCAGAAGTTGGAGTAGAAAGTGAAGGAGGCATGTGGGGGTGATTTTTTTTGCCTAGTCAGTAGAAGCTGTTGTGATTTGAATTGTGTCCCTCAAAAAGATATGTTCAAGTCCTAATCTCCGGTTCCTGTGAACGTGACCTTATTTGGAAATAGGGACTTTGAAGATGTAATCAAGCTAAGATGAGGTCATACTAGATCAGGGTGGGCTTTATTCCAAAGACTGATGTTCTTATGAGAAGAGGGAAGTTTAGACACACAGGGAGGATGCCATGGGAAGGTGAAGGCAAAGATTGCAGTGATGCAACTACAAGCCCACAAACACCAGAAACTGGATGACGATGTGGTTTGGATATGGTTTGTTTGGCCCAGCCAAGTTGCATGTTGGAATTTGATCCCTAATGTTGGCGGTGGGACCTGGTGGGAAGTGTGTAAGTCATAGGGGTGGATCCCTCAGGAATGGCTTGATGCCATTCTCAAGGGAGTGAGTGAATGCTCACTTAGTTCCTGAGAGAGGTGGCTATTAAAAAGGGCATAGCACCTCTCTCTCTCTTGCTTCTTCTCTTACCATGTGATGCCTGCTCCCCTGAGCCTCCCGCCATGGGTGGAAGCTTCCTGAAGCTCTCACTAGAAGCAGATGTATGGATGCCATGCTTCTGGTGCAGCCTGCAGAACTGTGTGCCAAGCAGACCTCTCTTCTTTATGAATTGCTCAGCCTCAGGTATTCCTTTATAGCAACCCAAACAGACTAGGACAGGCAAATCCTTTCTAGGAGCCTTCAGAGAGAGCAGAGCCCTACTGACACCTTGATTTTAAGCTTCTAGCCTCCAGAACTATGAGAGAATAAATTTCTGTTGTTTCATACCACCCAGTCCGTGGTAATATGTAATGGCAACCCTTGGAAAGTAATACAGAAAGGGAAGGAATGGGCCCAGTTAGGGACAGGTGTTAGGGACAGGTGAGGACAGGATTTACCAGAATCAAATAGTTGTGGTGGCTCACGCCTATAATCCTAGCACTCTGGGAGGCCACGGCAGGTGAATTGCTTCAGCTGAGAAGTTGGAGATCAGCCAAAGTAAGAATAAAACTCTGTATCTGCTAAAAAATATAGAAAAACACCAGCTAGATGTTGTGGCGGGGGCCTGTAGTCCTAGCTATGCAGGAGGCTGAGGCAAGAGGATTGCTCAAACCCATCATTTTGAGGTTGTTGTGAGCTATGATGATGCCATAGCAATCTACCCAGGATGACAGAATGAGAGCATATCAGACCAAAAAAAAAAAAAAAAAAAAAAGAAGAAGAAGAAGAAGAAGAAAGAGAAAGAATTAGATAGGTATAAGAATGGAAGTGAGAAATGAGGGTGGATCACCCTGCTCACTTTAGGTTGTGAATAACATAAAACAATGAATTAAAACTCTTGATACTGACCTAATACTTTTTGAATCTTTTTGATTTACTTTCATACAATTAATGATGATGACCTTTGCCTTCCACTACCTGTTACTGCCCAAGGTTGTTCTTGTGGTCACTGAGCACTTGGCTACCTTCCTACACCAGGGTTGTGTTTCTCCTTCAGTGTGATCTGATATCCTCCCAGCTGGCCAGGGTAGATGGCGGATGAGGGGGTTGCTACATGTCCACCTGGCTCTCACCCTTACCTGTGCGAACCCCATACTTCAGCGTGTCTCTGCAGTCAACCAGGATCTGCTCCAGCGACTCAGGGTGGTCAGAGAGCTCTAAGTTGAAGCCCTCCATGCCCTCCAGCAGCTGGTGTGGGTGGTGGAAGTCCAGCACCTTGGTGGAGCGGTCAAACGTCTTGCGGACATAATTGAGGAGGATGTCCACCACCTCCAGAAGGAACTGTACTGTCTGCTCCTCCCCATTCTTAGCTGGCAGCAGATCTGAGGAGGGAAAGCCAAAGAGTGGTCATCCCCTGACTTGTCTTTGGATTTCAGTGGTCCAGAGATCCCTAATATTAGCCCTGATAGCTTTGTGGGCTTAATTTCATTCCAGGATGTGTATATGCACTGAGCATCCGATGTACCTTAGCCCCAGAAAAATGCACATTTGCAGGCAAGGTGTGGCGGCTTGCATCTGTAATTCCAGCACTCTGGGAGGCTGAGGCAGGTGGATTGCTTGAGCTCAGGGAGTTCGAGACCAGCCTGAACAAGAATGAGACCCCGTCTCTAGAAAATAGAAAAACTACCTGGGTGTTATGGCAGGCACCTGTAGTCCCAGCTACTTGGGAGGGTGAGGCAAGGGGATAGCTTGAGCCCAAGAATTGAGGTTGTTGTGAACTATCATGCCACAGTATTCTACCCAGGGCATAGAGTAAGACTGTTAAAAAAAAAAAATTGGACACGTGCACATACATAGAAATTTTACATACACTTTCCGAGGGCTCGAATGGAGCTTTCAGAAGCCACGAGCAGCCTGCTACTGTGGCTGCCCATTTGCAGGCTGAATGGGCACCTGTGGGGCATGTGATGGAGGAGACTTCTGTCATGCTCCTCTGGGACTGGGTGTGTCCTTGTATATCTTTGTTACAATGTACCTGATCTATTGATAGCAGAGGGTAAAGCCTCTGTGGGTAGAGACTTAGGTTCCCCCAAAGAGGGTTGTCCTTTGGTGTCCTCAGATAGAAAACTATAATAGAAGTGGAAGATGGGGCTCAAGAAGGTGGGAGAGGGGACCCCTCTCTTGACCTTTAGGGCCTAGACTCTGAGATGTTTGGAGGTGACTTTGGGTTATAGGCTCTGCTAGACAGAGTGGGCTGGGAGGTGAAGCAGGGAGGGAAGATATAGGGACCAAATTGAGACTATAGATTAAGAGCAGGTTGTCTAGCGGTATGTGACGGTCTGTGTCCATTACACTCATTATTTCTGAGGTTTTAGTGAAGTCTTGTTTAATGTAATGGTCTGGCTTCTGTGACCCTGTGGGGACTTAACGAGAAAGGATGAGGCTGGACAAGGTGGCTCACGCGTGTAATCCCAGCAATTGGGAGGCTGAGACAGGTGGATTGCCTGAGTTCACAAGTTCAAGACCAGCCAGAGCTAGAGTGAGACCCTGCCTCTAAAAATAGCCAGGGGTGGTGGTGGGCACCTATAATCCCAGCTACTTGAGAGGCTGAGACAAGAGAATCGCTTAAGCCTAAGAGTTGGAGGTTACTATGAACTGTGACACCATGGCACTCTACCAAGGGTGACAAAGTGAGACTGTCTCAAAATAAATAAATAAATAAGAAAGGATGGTGGTGGGACTACCTTCACGCTATTGGGAAAAGTCTGGGAAACCATCTCCCAAGGCCAGTGTGGCAGGGGTCACCAAAGGAAAAGTAATTTCGAGGCACTCTTTGGCTATGAGTCCCAACCTTACAGCTCCCACTAGGTGATTTTTGTGTGTGGCTAATCTTGGAGTATAAATGTTATTAAGGCAAATATCATATTTTCTTATATGTAAGATTCCTTTGGATTCTGAGATTCTATGATTCCATATTCTTTCCTGCAATTGCCTTTAGAATTGCCTGTGTTTTATTGACTCCTCTCATACAGTGCCCAAAATGAAGTCGACCTAAGCAATGGAGACAGATGGAGTTATATTCCAATATTGAAAAAGCAGATTGGTGAGGGTTCAGAGACAGTAATGGCATTCTATATATTTTTTTCTTTTTTAAAAAAAAATTTGTAGAGATGAGGTCTCACTATGTTGCTCAGGATGGTCTTGAACTCCTGGCCTCGAGCAATCCTGCCTCAGCCTTCCAGAGTGCTGGGATTACAGGTGTGAGCCACTGCATCCAAATCAGTAAAGACAGTTCTTGATAAAAGAAGTAAAATTTCAGGGAAAAAGGCAAAAACTCAAATGAAAAAATCTACTGACTAGCTCCAGGGCTGGGGGTGGGGGAGGGCTACCTCGAGCAAACAGGTTGGAGAAGTCTGTCTCTGTGCGACGGAAGCGGGCATCACGGTCACTATTTTCACAGGAAAACAGGTTCTTGGAGGACTGCCTCTCCTTGAAGGCACTCACAAGGCGACTCTTCTCTTCCAGGCTGTTGGTCCTTTGCAAGAAGCCTATGGCACAAGAAGCCAGGTCAGAGAGAGCACTCTGGACTCCCAGCCTAGACCCCAAGAGTCAGATACCAGGCTGAGCCAACTCTCCAGCAGAGTTCTGGCTGCTCCTGAGAAGAGAAGCTGAATATGTTTTATATATAGTAGCTCTGGCACCCCTTGCCTTCAGGCGGGGAGGGGGCAGTGCCAAGTGTCATCAGTGGCACAGACCCAGTCATGCAAGAGAGAAAATCAGTAAGTGAAGACCATTCTCTTCTCTGAACATGACAGTGAACTCAGAATTAAGTCAGTTGGACAGCTTCCACTCCAGTAACCAGCCCCGGGATGGGGTTTTAAAGGAGGGGACACAATCAGACAGGATGCTGCCAGCATGGAGTTTGTGGGCTGTACAACCAGAGGGAGGAGGGCAGAGGACAGCAGAGGGAGGAGGGTGAGGGCAGCAGAGGGAGGAAGGTGAGGGCAGCAGAGGGAAGAGGGTGAGGACAATAGGAGGAAGAGGGGTGAGCTCTACCACTGAGAATTAGGGAAGAAACTTTCTCTGGCGCCAGTAAAGAACACTCCCAGGGTTGAATATAGGTGGTATTTTTCTGACCTACACCTGAGACATCGCTTTTCCTGTATGACGCCTCTCCTTGAATTACAGGTATTAGAGAAAGAGACCAGAAAGCTTAAAATCTTATGCTGCATGTGTTGACAATTAATTTTATAAGTACTTACTGAGTATCTGTTGTAGAAAAACTCTTTGCTAAGCTTTTAGGATGGGGGTTAATCAGTGAGACAGATCCTCTACTTTCTAGGAACTTATAGTCCAGCAGATTGATGACTAATGTCATAAGGAGGATAGAAAATCATCCAAGAACTCCACAGAGATGAATTCTGAGCACAGGGTGGGACTCACAGCACCTTCCCTCTGCTACTCCGAGGAGTGGCAGTCTCTCTAACCTGAGGGGAGCAGCAGTATGAACACCAGCAGCAGACAGAGAGGCAGGATTGGGTCAAGCCTGGCTGGGGCATCTGCGCCCTGGACAGCACTCCCCTCCACACCTGCACCTCAGGGGTGCCTGGCCTGCAAACCTGATTTAGCCCTCAAAGTCTCTTCCTCTAATTCAGCCTCAATCTTAACCCAAAATGCAACCTACTGAAAAGTAAAAGAAAGTTCTAAGCTTCTTGCTGACCCTACAGCTGTCTCTGCCTATACCAAGATGCCTCAGGAGTCACACATCACAAGGCAGGTTTGGAAGAAAGTCCCAGGAGGTTTGAGAAAGGCACGTTAATCTAGAGACTTCAGCTTTGCTTCCCCAGGACTGCAATTCAGTGGTGATAGGTGGAAGAAGAAGGATGCACCAGGAAGGTGGGTGGTTAGAGAGCTCCCACACACAGGAGCCAGGGGTTATTTTTGGAGGGACAAATAGGAAGTCAGAGGCACCAGGCCCTTCATTGTTCCAGCACCTTTCGAATTTATCACTAAAGCCCAAAAGGACATCAGAGGGAAGAAATACACTATATTAGAGTCTGTACTCAGATATAAAGACAGGTTGGGGGATTGTATTCTGTCCCCTCACTTCTCCTACTTTCTGAATCCCTCCTCCAAAGCCTGAGAGTCCAGAAGCAGGAGGCACCATTCACTTGCCAGAGGGATGAAGGATCACCTGGCTTCTGAACTCTGGCACTGTTCCCTTTGTCCCAGAACAGCGAGCTGTGGAATTTGATGGCCAAATCCACGTGACCTAATAAGGTGAAGGATGTGACCTAACAAGGTGAGGTCCTATCCCTCTGAACCTCTGTTCTGTAGTCTCTGACTTCCGTTTGGGCTTCTGACTCACTCCCTGGGAAAGCTTTAAGTGTCCCCACTTTGAACTCTTTTCCTCTGGACAGTTGCAGGGAGGAGGCCCATGGTGTAGGCTTTGGAATTGTCTCCAAAGGAAGTTTTGACTGTAGGCTGACCCAGAGATGTCCTGAGAGGGCTGGGAGATGATAAGCATGACACAACTTTAAACCTGCCTTCTTTTCCTGGGCCTCACTTCCTATAATGCACTGGGAATCAGAATTTCTTCTAAATTCTGTGATTATTTCACAATAGCACATTTGCATTATGCTTTATGTTAAAAAATACTAGTTTGCCAATGTAAACATTTAATGTGTATTATTATTTCTTTCACTTTGTTTAGGAAGGTGTTTGTGGTCTAAGTTATCAGGACCCTTGAAAGAGGTAAACAATGCAATCTTCTCCAAGAATGAAGGGGTGGTGGATGATAGTGAGGTCGGTGCTTTGATAACTTCCCTGGCTATCAGGGTCCTAAGAATGCAGCAGACTGTACTCTCTCTTGCTCTGCAGCCAGCTGTGAGGACCTAGTTTATGCCTGTGGCTAACTGGTAATAGGGGTCTACATCCTTAGAGACAAAGGGAGCTGGGTAGAGGCAAAGCTGCAGTGGTGTTGGCCATGGGTAGCACTCTGGCCAGCTTCAAGGGAAGAACAGGAGGGGAGCCCTGTTATGACTCCACCTCTGGGCCAAGGGGAGATCCTGCAGCTGGTCCCTCATCCCTGCTCCCAAACTCAAAGGCCTAGGGGCCCCAAGGTGTGCTTATAACTAGAGCACTTGGCTTCAGCCAATTGTTTCTAAAGTGGGGCCTTGAGCTGTGCAGTGCCCAGGTGCTTATGGCCAATTGGAACATGGGAGCTAAAGCCCAGAACATTTTCTACTCACCAAGCTGTGGCACAGAACTATATCTACTTGGAGGAAGGGCTTTTTTCTGACTTATATGAGCTAACAGCACCTTGTTATATCTTCTCCCTCTACCCCACCTTCTAAGAAACCAGAAACACAAAATACTTGAAGTCTCTCTATTTTTAAAAGTCGGCAACCGGCTGATACAAAACCCCACACACACAATGTGGGATAAATAAAACAGCTCAAGGACTGTAATTGCAGCAAGTTCGGGACCTCTGCATAGACAAGCGATGGAAGCCCAAGGACATACTCCAAAGTTAGCAGCACCCAGGGGCCAGAACTTACGGATCCCTGCCACTCATTCTATGTAGGTCATGCCACCATGCCTGCAGCCACTCTCTGGCTCTTGGCAAGACCCTGGGTTTCTTCTAGCTGATTACTCTCCCAGGGGGATTCTGCCTCCAGAACTACCAGTGCCACTGGTCACGGCCTTCCTTGCAGCTTCCTTCCCCTGCTTTGGGGGAATGGAGACAGGAGAATGGGTGGGGGTTGAATCTTGGCAATGACTGAAGACACTTATGGGGGCCACACAGGGCAATGAATTTGAAATTGGGAAGAGGATCATTAATTTGGAGGCTCTCTAAGGCTAAAAGTCAAACCAACCTGGACAGTGTCAGGACAAGAGGATACTCTCCAGGAACATGAAGGTTCGGGATGAAGTGGGAGTGCGGGCAGTGAAAGAGATGTAGATCCATGGCCCAAACCAAAGATTACACTCTGCCCTCACTAGGTTAAAATGTAAAACCAGAGTTGGGCCAAAGAATGGGGGGAAAAAACCCTACTGTCGTTTTTTTTGTACTCTTTCAGGATCAAAGCTAATGGCAAGCTTCCTAACCTGTTGCCCCAAGAGAATTTTAGTCAAATGCAATCTTCCCTCCACAGACTATCTAGTCCTCTCCTCTTGTCGCCTATGTTGCAACGTTCAGAAATTAATGTTGGGCAATGGGGGTGGGAGACAATAAATGAGTTAGTTAACAGGAAAGAAATACTCTGAGCCTTGTATCCCCCAAGAGCTCTCCCTCAAGGCACGGGCTGACAGCTGGGGCAGGGAAGTTGATGTCAACTCTGGGCTCCCCATTCTCACACCCAGAGAAGGTCAACCCTTTCCTGCCCCTTTATCCCTTCAGAGAATATCTGGTATGTCCCCAAAGGGTCGCTTAGACTATTTATTTCAGGGGACTCCAGGACAGCCTGGGGCGGGATGCGGGTGGATGAGGGCGGCCCCCACCTCCGCAGGCCCGGGACCACAGGGAAGGCAGCTCTCGCCCAGGACTGGCTGAGTTCTGCTTGCCCGGCTGCAGGACAATGACGGCTGCAGAAGCTGAGCGCTGTGGCCGCCAAAGGGACCTGGCGCGAAACGGGCCATTAAGCTGGGAATGGCGGCAGGGTGGGAGTGAGGGTGGGAATGGAAGTGGGGGAGGGTGGAGGGGGCTATTTATAGAACAAAGCTCTGGGCGCCGCTTGCCCGGCGCCGGAGCCTTGGCCTCGGCTCCAGGCCTCACACAGTGGAGACAAGCCCACCGCCCCCAGCCGCCCCTAGGCGGAACTAGGCTTTCCTTGGGAAATGGTTAGATGTCGGGATTGCTCTTATTCTTCCCCAACGTAAATGTGGGGTCTGGTGATCAAGGGGACATACAGCTTCAGAAACCGGTGAGATGGGGGTGCGGGGTGCGCGGCACCTCCAAGGGGAAAGGGGGCGGTTCCTCAAAGCTGCTAGATGAACCGGTCTCTGCAGGGACTCCAAACTGCCACCACCCACAGGGCACGGGACAGGGAGGTTGGGAAGATCCTATGTAGACAGCACCCAGTCGCCGACCTGCTCGCAGCGCTCCGGGAGGTGGGGCGGGCTGCGGACGTGTCCCGCACCCACTGCGCTATCTCCCGCGCGCAGCGGCTGACGGATGGCTCTTTAATAAGGCCCTCGTTAATCTTCCCCGCCTCTCCACCCTCTGCCCGGGGACATACGTATTTTCTGGCCTGATAAGGCTAGGGAATTTTAGACGGTGAAATGTAGCAAAGGAAGCGAGTCCTCATTGTTCAGCTGGAGCCGCTCAGCTGTGTCCCTTCGAACAAATCTCCCTTTTTCCTTTAAAAAAAAATTACATCCCTTGGGCGTTCTCATTTCAGACCCTGGCGTCTCTAGAGCAGTCCTTTCTCCTCGCTAGCTCCTCGATCTGTTCTTTCTTCCCGGCAAATCGTGCCCGACACTCCGCGGTCCTCTCACTCCCTGGAGCCCCCACCCCGCCCTGCCTGCCCGGTTTTCTTTCCCTCCTCGCCTTCAAGGATGCGCTAAGCCCCGGCTGCCAGTTACCTGGCCAGGCATGCCAGTAAGGGCTGCAGGCAATTCTTTCCTTTGACCTCCAAAATGAATCCATTATGACATCTCAGGGCAAAAACCTCAAGCCGGGAGGCTACTTTCAACGCGTCCAGACCGAGGGTGGAGGAGAACAACAATGAAGGAGAAGGGAACGAGGCCATCCCCAGCCCTAGGCAGATACCGCGCCTTCCGTCTGTTCTTCGGAAAAGCCACATCAGTCCACATTTTTGCACCGCCTGGGAGACGCGTGGCCTGAGTCAAGAGGATCAGAGCAACTGGGGCGCCGGGCTAGAAAAGCCGGGTTGCCGCGCGGGGGCGCTTTGCTCCCGCTTCCGAGGCCAGACAGGGCACTCGGAATTCCCTTTTTTTATGCTGTCGGGAGGGCTGGGGATTCCAGGGCAAAAACAGCTCCCCTCCAGACCTCATCGGGTTAGGGTGAAGGAGTGTCAGGGTCTGCAGGAGAGCGTCTTTGCCCGGCCTCCTGGATGCAATGACATTGGAAAACCAAGAGCTGGGATCCCTTTCTGAGCGCATCTAGCTGTTCCAAACCCATCAGGCCCGCGCGCGGTCCCGCTCCGCCCTGCAGAGCCCAGCCGGCTCTTTCACTTACCGCAGATCTTGAGTCCCAATTTTCTGGTACATCCATGGGCCACGCCACACCATGTATCATATGCTAGGGTGAAAGAGAGAGGGGCGCGGTGAGGCAGACTGTGAGCAAGGGGGTGAATGCCAACGGTGTTCTTGGGAGAGAGAGAAGTCTTTGCCACTGCTCCTCATTAAAAGCTCTTTCCTGAATGGAGCAGGGAGCCGAATTTGTGGGCTAACAGGCGGACTCGTGCCCCTATCACACTCCCTTCTTCAGGTATGGAATGGTGTCTCTGAAAGGCCGGCCCCCAACTGACTGCCCAGCAGGTGCACTCCAAGTGGGGCAAAGGATGACCCACGCGCAAAAGGCCAGGCCCCGCTGCTTGAGTTACCCAACACCCACTGGCCAGGCTCTGCAGACTATGGGCGACCACAGCAGCCCAGAAAGGGAACACAGAGGCATCTGGGACCTAAACGTCTCATAATTTCTTGGCGGGTCTCCAGCCGAACGGCAGCTTAAAATAAACTGGCATGAAATGGGGTCGCGGAAGAGTTCAGGAATTAATTGGGTGAAAAATAGTATTTGAGTAGATGATCCGGCTCGCATGGCTGCTCTTCAGTCAGACTGGGGAGTCGGGAAGACAATAGCAGGCCTCAGGTCCTCATCCCCGGCCCCCTCTTTCCAACCTGCCCCTCATTAACCCTTCCTTCAGATATCTGTCTGGAGCAAGGGAAGGCTAATGAAATCAGACACCTTTCCTCTGGGTCCAAACCGCAGACCCAAGGGCTGAGAGATTTGCCTTCTCTACCTGCCTTTGGGGTTCAACTTCCAGCTAGGAGCCAGGAAAACTGCTCCATACCTGCTAAGCCGGCATTTAGGCTGGTGAGGTGGACCTACAGTGCCATCTCCTTCCGATCCCTCAAAGCAAGGCTCCTCCAATCACTCCCATGCTCCAATCCACCCCAGCCCACCCCTCCAGCCCAGCGCGAGTGTCAGCTGTGATAAGAAGAGTGACATCCATTAAATCTGAGGCACAACAGAGCCCCAGCGGGTAGAAGAAACAGCCCAATGCCAAAGAGACTGTAAGATGGAGTTCCAGTGGCAGGAAATCAGTTGGAAAGGAAAACCCTAATAATACCTGGAAGATAAAGAACTTTTCTACCGCCCACAAATTGTTTTCAGTTTAAACATCTTCTCAAAAAATTCCCATAACCCTATGAAACAGGAAGGATTGTTGATTTAAGACATTTGAAAAAAAAAATCTGCTCAGAGAGGTTAGGCAAGTTTTCCAAGATCACACAGTGAGGTTGGAGTTCAGACACTTTGCATTGCCTTTCAAGAACAAAGGGTTACAGTAAAAGAAAGGAAAGGGTGAGAGTGAACAAGGAAGACTCTTTGATGTAGCCACCGTAGTGGCTCATGACTAGGGTTGCTGGAGCTAGAGGCCAAGTAAGGTCATGTGCCCTTGGTAAGCTACCTGTCAGGAGACCTTAAAGAGGTAGAGAAGTGGAGTCAGCTGGGCTGGCAAGGATGCGTCTGCAGGGGAGGGTGAGAATAGATAGTGCCTGGGGTAGGCATGTTTAGCCTGGGATGTGAACCCCAAGACTCGGCTGTTGAGAGCCTGGGGTGGTGTTCCTGAACCCGGTTGCAGCTTGCTCTCCCAGGACGGGGTCCTCAGTTCTTTGCCTTTGCCTCTGTGGCTTCCAGGCTCACCAGTCCACGTGCAGACTTGAGGAGTCACTTCTTTACTGGATCTCCCAATTCAGGCTGAGCATTTGCACCCAGTTGCAAGATGGCCCACAGCCTGGGAGGAGGTGACTGAACCTAATTGCTGCCCAAGCTGGCCGGGTAGCAAAAATGGGCCGGGAAATATGAGGAGGGTCAGAAGAAAAAATCTGTCAAGGCCAACAAACAGACAAAAGGCATGTTTCTTTGGGCCTGCTCCAGTCAACGACGTAGCCAGTAACCAAGGCTCATGTGCCACTAGGGCTGGCGGCTCTCCCGAGCCCCTCTTTGTTATGTCCGTAATTGTAGCCCTCTTGGGTGGCGGGAAGAGGGAGCCGCAAAGGGATTGGAACGCAGCGGAGGACTTAAGACAAGGCCTCTTGCCTGGGAGCCAGTGCCAACACCAAAGGGTGGAGGGAGGGCTTTCCGGATGACACTCCCCACCTTCATTGACTAGGACAATTGTTTTGTCAAGCTTATGTAAAGTGCCATAAAAGCGCAGCAGTAAGCACTCTTTCCAGCCACACTATCCTTCGTAAGCCGTATGGAAAATCTGACTCTTAACTGTCCCTAGCCCATAGATTTTCAGGGGGTGTGGGTGGGGATGGGGGGTGGGGAGTCACTTCACTCCAACAGGGAAAAAAGAAAAACAGTTTCTTCATCCCACACGCCTCTACTGAGGTAAGAAGTCAATCCAAATTAAAGACATCCTGGAAAGGGGTTGAGGAGCAGAGTTAAAGGTAGGAATGCATAAATCCCCGCCCCCATTTCTCTGGTTTCCGCTTTCTTGTCTCTTCGGGACGTGTCACCTGCTGACAGGTCTCTTTCCTGGGAGAAAAGAAAGGGGTGCTCTCCCTGACAACCTTCTTGCCCCCTCCCAGTTCCCTATGTCTCAACCATTCAGAGTGCCGCTCACTGCCCTCCCCCCTTTTGTCTCTGAGATGTAATTGTATGAAATTAATTGTATGAAATGTCTAGCCTCGATCTCAGTTTTATGCACCTTTCCCGCCCCTGGCTTCTCCCTCACTCGTCAATAGCCCGACACAAATCTGGAGCAATTAGAGGCCCTGAGTTTTCTAAAAGCTGCAATTAACGTCGAAATTTCCTTTGATTATAGACTGAGCACAGCGCAGGGGGAAAGGAGGCGGTCAGATCTCAGCTCAACGAAAGCTGGAGACAGAAAACTCTCTGTTCCCGCTAGGACTCCCGGCTCCTCATATTGCCCCCTGTCCTGACCCCTGTCGTCCCACTCGGCAAAGAAACCACACACAACACAACAAAAACACCACACTGGCCGCGCGTCCTTCCCCCCGCCTCGAAGCCCTCAGTGGTCGCCGCTGCTCGGACCCTGCATGTTCCTCACTCTCGGGTGTCCTGGGAGTCACCTAGTGTCCCTGACAGCTGAATGACCTCTGGCAGGGACCTGGATCGGAGCCCCATTTATTTCCCAGCCTCCATCATCTCTGCGCTCCCCCTTCCCTTTCCGCCAGCGCAGCCTCCCGACGTCCCGGCGTCCCCATCTTCCCCGCAGAGCATTTGATAGAAACAGGGGCGGGACCTACTTGTGGGGCGCAGGTTGGTGGTGTTGGGGTCGGCTCCCGTGTTCGAGGAGGTTGCGGACGAAGATGGGGTCGAAGACGCCATCAGCTAGGTCGTCTCGGGGCCTCTACTGTTCGGGTTACTCCGCGGGTCCGACGCAGGAACAAGCTGCAAAGAGAAGCGACAGCTGTGCGGGGAGGGTTTCCGGGGTCCTGCCCACTGGAGGGAGTGAGCGGCCGGGGACGCGGACGCTCCCCTTGAAGTCTCAGCACGGGAGAGAGGGGGGAGAGGAAGGACAGCGAGCCTGCGGGTCAGAGTGTGCGGGGGGGGGGCGGGGAGGGCAGGAGCGGAGAAGACGTGCGCTTTAGCTTCGGGACTGGGGCGCTGGCAACGTAGCCCTAGGGGGGACCTGGAGTGCAGCGCGGAGGCGAAGGAGGTCCAAAGCCAGTGCAAGACGCGAGGGTATAAAGTCTGGGCTAGGAACACACGGGAGCGTTTTGGGCGCTATTTTCCAGCGGAGCCACGACAAGCTCCATTGGGCTCTCTGCAGCCGGCGTGCTGGAAGGCGGGGGGCGGGGAGGGCGCACGGGGCGGGCACGTCTGGTTGGGTGTCTGGTTCCCGTTGTTGTGTCTGGCTAATTCCCTGGAAAGAAAGAGGCTAACTGCTCCCGGAACCGGGGTCTGTGGTGAGACAAGGTGAGAAGGAAAAAAGGTCCATTCGTTCTCGCTTAGATTTGGCCGGGAAAGAACCACAGTCACCTTGCACTCCAGACAGCCAGAAAGCACCGGGTCGGAACCTCGCTAGTCTCCCTCTTGTTTCACCGGGGGAGGGTTCGTCCGAGTTTCGGTGTTTCTCCTCTACCCAGCCCCCTGAGGACCCCAGCTTTCTCGCGGTACCGATCCGGAGAGGGTGGGGGAGGTAAGCGAGAGGAACGTCACCGGGGAAATGAACTAGCGCCCAGCGCGCAGGAGGTGGCGGACAAAGGTCGGTGCGCGGCGCCCCTGCTCGGCGCTGGCGCGAAGGCGTCCGAAGGCCACGGGACAGAAAGAGTGTGGCCCAGTTCGGGAGCTCTCAGAGACCGCAGAGAAGGGCTTCCTGGCTACCACCTCCACATCCTCCCTCGAGCCCCACTCTTAGCGCCGTGCCGGCTGTCGCACAACGCCGGCAGCGAGGAGACCGCGGTTGCTGGGGATGTAACAGGTTACCGCTTCTAGTCGCGCTTTCAGCAGCCGCTGCCCCAACGCCCTTTGGAGAGACCAGCACTCGCACCCAGAACGCGTAAGAAAAAACCTCTCTCTTGCCCCTCTTCAGCGAGAGCCTCAGTCTCTTTGCATCCCCGCGGCATGAATCCGGAGGGCAGAGAGGGGAGCAGAGCGGAGGGCAGAGGTGCCTGTACAGCGCCCCAGTGCAGAGCCGGGACTTGGGCGGGCGGGAAGCGCTCGGCTCCGGAGGGAGGGTGGAGAGCGCCAATTGTAGGGGTTGGCAGAGAAGCCGCTGGCTGAGAGGACGCAGCTGAAGAGCCGAGGCTGGGCGCTGGGAAGTTTGGGTGGTCGCGAGCTTACCCACCTCAGTTCCGCGACTGCGAGCCAGGCGCTCCTGCCTTTCTGCTCGATCTGCTTGGCTCGAGTCGGCCCAGCCCGGCCTCGCCAGGAGTTATCTGCCCGGCGTCACCTCCAGCTGCTTCCTCGCTCTTGCTAGTCCCGTCCCGCACGCGAGCGCCAGGAGGAGAAGAGAGAGATCCGGAGAGGCTGCTGCTCCGCTACGGGGTAGGCGGGGGCGGAGTGGGGAGGCGGGGACCGGCTCGGCGGGGGAATCACGAGGCAGCTGCTCGCGGGGGCAGCTCGTCGCGGGCGGCGGGGCTCCTTTGCAGGTGCCCGACTGCCTCTGGAGCTTTAGAGGGCTATTATAAATCCAGCTCACGGGTTTGCGCCCAGGAAAAAAAAAAGGTACTATGAGTAATCCAGAACATAGTCAACACGCTCTGTTTTTAAAAATAGGCAGGGTGTAGGGCGAGAGGAGGGAAAAGATGATGCCTGCGAAGAATTCTGCTTCTCGAGCGTTTCTGCTTCCCTCTCCTCTGTTCCCCTTCCCCTCTCAAATCTTGAAGGAGATAAGAGCAGTGGTTTGACTAGATCCTTTTACCTTCTCTGTAACCCCAAGTCTGCGACCCGGCGACTCTTTCTTGAGCGAAAGCGCGCTTTGGATTGTGTCCTCGCTGGCTCTCTACTGAGCCAGGATTACTGTAAAGGCAAAGACGAGGGGGGGACTATACCCAGCTCGGAGGACCGTCCATCTCCTTACTCCAGTTTCCTCAGCCAGCTCTGGGTCCTCCCCACAGTACCACCTCAGAGAAAGGCCCCGTTTCCCCTTCGCCATGCGCTCCCTTCTAGCTCTGGCTCCCTTGGAGATGGGGACAGAAGTGTTGATTGATCACGTCTGAAGGTTAATAATATGCCTGAGCGCCGTTCCGCACGCATGAGGAACCCAAGCACATAGGTGGCCTGGAAGTGGCAGACTGACTCTCCTTGCCCCCACTTCCCTCACTCCCTCTTCGATTTCAAGCCCTTTAACGATTCCTTCTGCAATATTTAAGCACATTTAATGAGTTGCTGCGACGGGAAAAGCCCCTCGCAGTAACTAGGCGTTGATGGGGAAAGTCCCACCAGAGGGCGCCAAGCGTCCTGAGACCGAGAGACCCTGTGGTCGCCGGGCCTTTGCTCCCGCGCCCGGGCCAACACTTGCAAGGGCTGGTCCGCTGTCACTCGCCCGCCTCTGCGTTCCTCCCCTCAGCCTCCCTCTTCGCTAGTTTAAGTTCTTCCCTTTTCTCTCCCCCAGTTTCTTTTCTTTAGGGCAAATCAAAGTTGATATTTGTGCATGTCTGGGTGACACCGTGTGCTCAGTGATTCCTTTACTCGTCTGTACAATGATACTTCTCCCCTGTTAGCGGCGCGCAGCAGCAGGCATTTATTTAGGCGTACGTCCGAAGGCTTACTGGTTCTTCCCAGGCCTTTCCGGGATGAATGTCTTATTGTCTTTCACCACGACCGGTGAAAAACATCGACGGTCTTAAAAATCATCGAAAATTCCGTAAATGAGATTGAAGATGCCGCTTTGGGAAGATGCAGTCCGATTAGAAAGAGGGATTTCGCTGGGAGGTTTGATATAACCTCATTGCCTTTGATACTAAAAAAATAGTGTTCTGTGGCCTTTTCTCCACCTTACAATAAAAACCTAGGCACTTTTAAGGACACAGAAGCATCCTGAACAGCGGGATGCGTGGCAACTGCAGCCCGGGCGCCCAAGCTCCAGGCCCCGCTGGGTGGAGGTGTGAGCTCCGGGTAGGAAACGTCTCCCCGAACCGCTCACCCGCAGCTTCTCCTCGCGGCTTGAAATGCGGGGTTTACTACGAGGTGAAGCTCGGAGTTCCACCCACGCCCCCTCCTAGCCTTCCCTAAACGCGATGGTCGCACCAATCAGGGAGCTGGGTGCTAGCGCTAAGTCATCCTAGATGCACGGGGCAAGGAGACAGGAGAGAGGAGGCGACAAATTTCAGTGCCCTAGGTGTTCACTGACCTCGAAGACCACTGCTCGCCCTCTGTCACCTTAACCTTCTCCAAAACCACGAAATTTCCGGGGAAAGAAGATTGTCTGTTTCACCTGTGGCATGAGACTGAGAAATTTCCAGCCACTTCCTCTTCTGACCCCAGAATTCCAAACGCTCACCTCTAACGTTTAGCCAAGAAAATAATCTCGTTGGGAAAAGAATCTCCTACAAGTCTAGCGATCACAAATTAAAGCTGAGCCCGTACAGCTTCAAGGACATCACTCTCTTTCTCCTTTAGGGCTAGAAGAGGAATGAAAGTTCTTGCTCATTCTTAATTTTAAAACGTTTCATTGAATACTAGCACTGAGTTAACTAAACGAATATTATTAATCTCCTACTTTGTGCCAGGTTTATTCTCTTAGAGTTTACATCATCCCTGCACTTGTTACTACCTTGCTCACATGGAGTCGATATTCCAGTGAGACAGGAGAGTGGCAGACGTAGGGACTTCGTGACTTTGATTTAATTTTCAATTGTCTACCACTCCAACTTGGATTCTTGGGCTCAGTAGGGATAGAAAAGGATTGAAGGCCTGGAATTCCACCCAGATCCAGTAGCTTGAAATTTGAGGTAGGGCACAGATCTTTCAGCACCAAGGACAGCGCCCGCAGCTCTCCCTCCGCCCTCCCTTTCATCCACTTCCGCCCCCAGGACTTGGCCAACCCGCCGGGCTCTCTCCCGCCCTCCTCCCACCTGGCGGTAACCGCGGGGTTTGTTTTGCCTCTGCGTGTGTGTGTGTGTGTGTGTAGCATTTCGCCCACTCCCCTCCTCCCCTGGCAAGAATTAGTACTAAGGGTGGCTGTGGTTGTCATTTGGCTCTTGAGAACATTTGGAACCTGTATTTTTGTTTGTGTTTTTCACTCTTCTTTTAATCTTTTATTACTCTCGGGGGAGGATTCTTAGGATAATGGAGGTGGAAAGAATATATCCTCCCCGGGACTTGAACCGGTAATGAGGGGTGGCCCGGAAGGGAGTGGTGTCCGCCCAGCTGTTTCGTTCGCATTTGATCTAGGGTTTAGCGCTTTGAAGAAATGGGAACGCAACACCCAAAGGCAGAAGGAGGGGGCGTTGTGCGACCCCGATCTCTCTCTCCCGGCATTCGGGGTTTGCAAGCCTGCAGCCCCGCTGCTGTATCCTGTCTGCCGAAGACAGCGTTTCTTTAGGTCACCCATGGCTGAAACTTGAGAGCGGACCATCCACTCACAATGCCCTTTCCCCGGGATGTTTAAAGATATCCCAACCGGATTTGGGGCCCAAGCCTTCTTTGCAAAGGAAAAAAGTGGGTGGGTAGGAAGAGCGTGAGGCATGGAAGAGGCGCCCAAACGGGCAGCTGGAGAGATCCTTATGCCTAAAACATGGTCAGTCAAGGTGAGTAGACAAGGGATGTCGGGTTTATTTTGACGCACTAGGCATTTTTAGCCTCCAGGAAAGGTGATTTTAGAGTCACGATGTTGGTTTGTTCCAGCTGTTTCTTTAAAATCTATTCCAAATATCAAATTTACGACCAAAAAAAAAAAAAAAAAATGGCAGCGCTCACCGTTTAAACGTCTGTCTCCTGAGATGAAGACTGGGAGAAACGTTGGTAAACCTTATATTCGATTTTTCTTAAGTTGGAGCTAAGATCCATTTGCTGTGTTCTTGTACTTTAAAGATAGTTATTCGAATCATTCTGGACTTTCTTGGAGAATCATAGCCAAATCCACACCCCCATTCCAAAAAAACCACAGAACCCTCTCCTGGGAGTCAGGAGAGGGTTAAAATTGTAGCGGGGAGGAGGGGTGGGAGCAGAATCTCAGCCAGAAAGCTGGAGAGGACTTTGGGAGTTAGAATCATTTCTCCTAAAAAGAGGGCTGAATTCCTTAGATAATTTTCAAATGGTCCTTTCCTCTTGATAATCAGAATATGAAATATTCAAAATATAAATAAATTAATCAAGGAGGACAAGGTAGTTTGTATTTGGGCAAATCTTGTGCAAGTCTTAAAACGCCCAATTCTTGGGGCCGCCAGGTGGCGATAGATTACAATTTCTGAGAAGAAATAACTGGCCCCACCAGGGAGCAGTTCTTTAAGGAAGAAGGCAGGCTCTTTCCAGTAGACGCTCATTTCCTGCCATATTTCACAAAGCAAGACCTTTTCAAATGCTGAGAAATGCTCCAGAAGTGACCTGAAACCCTTAAGACCGCCTGTCTCTTGGATGAAAGAGAATTGGGTGCATGGCATCCATTTCTTTCCCACTGAGCTGTTTCCCAAAGGTAGTGAACTCTTTAATATTAGGCAAGAAACGGTTTCACAGCAAAACTGAAAAACAAGGAAATGACAGATCTTGACTGCAATTCTGACAAGAGGCTTTAAAGATGTATTTGTTTTCTGCTCCCTACAAAATCTAAGACAAAATCAGTCCTTTCCCCCAAAAGAGTGTAATGTAAGAAAGAGAATTTTCCATCGGAGATGCTTTAGTGAAATGAAGTACTGACTGGGAGACTAAGTATAGTCATATTTTGTTCATAGTTTTAGTGTAAAAGCTCTTTAACTATTTAAAAAGAACAAGTATTTTGTCCCCATCTTTACACTTCAATATCTGGGACTGTTTGTGAGAAGATTCTGAAGGCTCTGACTTCGTTGTGGAAAATCTGATAAACTTCTCTTTCTGGCCAGGTTTCTTCCCTAATTTTGGCCAGTTTCTCAGGGGAGAAATTGTAACATTAACAGGAGGATTCATCATTGCTACTCCAGGCTAGTCCCTTTTATGCCAGGAGTTTATTTGAAAGAGCTCACTGGAATTTACTTGGGCCCAAGGTTCCCACTGTATTGCTCATTGGTCAGTAGCAAGGGTTTTTCCAAAGCAATCAGGAGGTCATTCCTTTTACCTTACCCCTAGTTGTGAGGGCGAAATCCTGGTTTTTCTTTGACCATGGGTGAACCAGGGATCCTGTAGATCTATACAGCCTGAAACCTCAGATAGTCCCTAATTGAGGATTAAATGAGAATTATTTCTCACTGGAACTATAGCCATGTTGTCTCAACTTCAGCCAGCAACAAGCCAAGGACAAACATCAGAGCATGGAGAGACTTGAATTATTAAAATGTTTCTTTCCTTCCCCTAGATCAGGACTGCATATTTCACTTCTGCCCTATCACCCCTTGATACTGGGTTTGGCCACATAATTTACTTTGACTGCCAGAAAAAAGTTGACCTATAAACCCATGGATTTGGAGGTGATGGGTTATGCATCAATATTGAAGCTATAGCTGGTGAACTCATTTCTCACACTAAGAAGGCCAAGGGGAAACAAGGTGGGACTTGGGGAGAAGTCTTGGCTGTTATTTCCCTTTTTTCATTTGATTGATGTTAGACTTTTAGGTTTCTAGTTAATCTGGCCAAAGGTTTAATGATTTTATTATTTTTTTCAAAAATTTTTGTTGGAGTTGAGTTCTACCTTTATTGCCTTGTAGTCTGAAAAGATACCAGGTATAATTTCAATTCTTTGAATTTTCTTGAGGTTTGATTTGTATCCTAGGATATGATCTATTTTGAAGTATGTTCCATGGGCTGATGAGAAGAATGTATATTCCCTATCTTTGGCTTGGTGTGTTCTGTATATGTCTATTAATCCCATTTGTTCTAGGGTCTTATTTAAGTCCCTTGTATCTTTGTTTAGTTTCTTTTTAGCAATCTGTCCAGTTCTGCCAGAGAAGTGTTACAGTTCCCAGCTATTAGGGTGTTATGGGATATCATATTGCTCAGACCAATCAAGGCCTGTTTCATAAATCTGGAAGCATTTAAGTTGGGTGCATAAATACAAGGTGGGCATAAATTTCACGTGCAATTTTAAATAGTGTGCAATTTTAAGTTGCACACAAACTTCATGGGCACCCTATATTTAGAATTGAAATGTCCTCTTGTTGTATTGTTCCCTTAACCAGAATGAAGTGACCTTGACTTTAAATGTTGATTCTACTTATCAGCTATCATTTAATTGCTCTGAGTTTACTCAATAGCAAAATTGGGTGAATCCCGGCTTTGTGGCCTATCTTATTTGATGCTCAGAAAACCCATTTTAGTAAGTTTAGCTATGCCTACTTATGGTCATTACTGTTCCTGCTTCTTGGTCTTAGTTCACCAGTGATTTTGATCCATTTAAATTTATTTCTTTTGGGTGTGTACGTAAGCATATTGTGTGTATTTTCTTTCTCATTTGTTTTAGCAGAGCTGCTAATCATCTCCTCCTTTATAGTAACTCAGAGAATTTTTAACAGAGAGTTTTGCTTCATAGAGGAGAAAATTTTCTATTTATTCAAACTCTCCTGAGAAGGGGTAAAAGGGAGCCAGTTTTGTGAGGAAGTAACATTTGCATATAATTATAGATTTCTGCAAGATTCAACCCTTCAATATTTTCTTTCTTCCTCCCTTCAGTTTTTCCTCTGTAATCTCATCCAGTCTCATGGCTTTAATATTATTTATATGTTGTTGGCTGCCAAATTTATATCTTCTCTCTAGACCTCTGTCTAACATTCCAGGTTTCTACATCCAGCTGAATCCTCCACTTGGACTTAACATATCCCAAATTAAATTTCTGATCCTTTTCCTCAAACCTACTCCAATGACAGTTTTTTCTGTCACAATTAGAGGCAACTCCATCCTTCCAGTTGTTCTGGCCAAGGACCTCAGAGTTATCACTGACTCCTCCTTTTCTATCTGTCAGTAAATTCTGTTGGAGCTACTTTCAAACTTTCTCTCTCTTTGTTCTTACTATCCCCCTCTCCTTCCCTAACAAACGCAGTGTGAAATATTAAGTCAGAGTCACAGCATGGCTTTCCTCTACTCAAAACCTGATAGCGATTCCTTGTCTCAGAGTAAAAGCCAAAGTTCGTACAGAAAGGGCAAGGTCCTGCAGGCCCTCATCTCATCACTTTTCCAGCTCTGTTCCATCCTCACTCAGCCCAGCTGGTCTCCCTGTGATTCCCTAAACATGCAGGCGTGCTCCCACCTCAGGGTCTTTGCTATTAATCCTTTGCTCAGAAATTTCTTTCCCCAAGTACATGTCATATCTGTTCCTTCTCATTCTGTTCCTTGTGGAAATGTTCTTTTTCCAGAGAGGTCTTCTTTTGTCTTTATATTTAAAATTGCAGTTCTCCCTCCCTGTGGCACTATCTTCTCCTTTTGCATGATTTTCTCCTAACACTTTACCATGTGACACATTGTGCATTTTACTTCTTTATTTATTGTTTCTTTCCTCCCACTGAAATATAAGCTCCATGATGACAGAGATTTATTTATTTTTATTTTTTACCAAGGTATTCCTAGCACAGATTGGTTCCTGGATGCTGTAACAACTCAATGCTTTTTTTGTTGGTTTATATATTTGTAAAATCTTTCGGTGTTCATTAAGGTTTGCAAACAGAGCTGAAAAGTATCTGGCATCTAAATAAAGAATGTGGTGCTCTTTTTCTTCTTCTTCTTCTCTTTCTTTTTTTAAAGTTAGTGTCTTGCTCTGTCACCCTGGCTAAAGTGTAGTGATATTGTCACAGCTTGCAGCAACCTCAATCTCCTGGGCTCAAGCTGTCCTCCTGCCTCAGCTTCCCAAGCAGCTGAGTCTACAGGCACCACCACCACTATTTTTGGTAAAGATGGGTCTCACTCTTTTTTTTTTTTTTTTTCAGTTTTTGGCTGGGGCCAGGTATGAACCTGCCACCTCCAGTATATGGGGCTGGTGCCCTACTCACTGAGTCATAGGCAACAAAGGTCTCACTCTTGCTCAGGCTGTTCTTGAACTCTTGACCTCAAGCAATCCTCACTCTCAGCCTCCTAGAATGCTAGGATTATAGGTGTGAGGCACTTGAGCCTGGCCTGGGCAGTTCTTTTGCATCAGTTTTTTTTTTTTTTTTTTTTTTTTTTTTGTTTGCTAAAACGGGATCCAGATGAGGAGGCAGAAAAAATAGAGAATGAAAAAATTATTCCCAAAAATTCAGAGCCACCTAGAAAAGTTCC
>CAUYON010044538.1:0-10351 GCA_963573935.1 Arctocebus calabarensis
ATGTCAGAAATCCTTTCTTCAGCTTGCTCTATTCTGTTGCTGTGGGCTTCTACTGTATTTCTCATCTCTTTGAGGGTTGCAACTTCTTGTCTCAATGTGTTGAGATCTTTGGTCATTTTGTCTTTGAATTGGTTGAATTCTTGATACAACGTCTGAATTAATCCTATAATCTCTACCTCCATGTTTGTTTCCATTTTATTAATCTTGTTTCCAATGCAGATTCTAAATTCAATTTCAGACATCTCCACTATCTGTTTGTTGATGGGATAGTCTGTATTGGATGGTTTGTCATTTTTGGGGGGAGTTGCACCATTCTTTTTATTCATGTTGCCAGAGTGTTTCTGCTGGTTCCACCCCATGTTTGTTTTTCAATTTTTAGCTTTATGAGCAGGTCAGTGAAATTGGATTGGAGACTTCTACGGTTGTGTTTGACCAGCCCTCCACCTAGGTACTGGTGTGGTGACTGCAGCCTGTGCAGTTCAAGAGTTCCAGTCCAATTGTAAATGCTGTCAGTCTGGATTATGGATGAGTTGGAGTTCTAGACTTCCAATCTGGGGCAGGGGGTGAACTGAAGTATCATGGTGGCAAGGAAAACATTTATAACACCAATCACATTAGGAGCAAATGGGCTAATACACTCCTAGAAGTGCTACCAGAGACCTAAGCCCACAGATGCGCCCACAGTCAGAAACATCAACTTACAAACAAAACACAAGAAACAAACAGCCAATCTCAGAACAACAGTTAAGAAGAAGGAAAAAAAAAAAAGAATTCCACAATAAAATTGCTTCTTGTAAAATACTTGAGAATAGAGAAGAGGAAAAGGCTCTAACAAATATGATATAAGCAGTCTTAGAAGCTATAAGACGGGAAGGAGAGGTGGGGGAGAGAGACTGAAGAAATTAACATGGGAGAGGTAGAAGAAATGTTCAGTAGAGAATAGGAGGTAATAAAAATAGCCTAAGAAAAGAAAGTGAAATAAAGAATTATTTGTCGATGGTGCCTCCAAGAAAAGGATATTCACAAAAAAAAACTCAAAAAATATTATTCTTATATGTATATAGAAATAAAGGTCCTTATGTATGCTGCTGTGGAATTAATTTATAATGCAATATACTTTGTGAACACCAGATGGCGCTGTGAGTGGTTCTCAGGCTTATATGAATTCACCAATTATAATGATTCTATGGAAACCATAGTATCTTGCCAGTAGCCATTTTTGGAGTTTCTCCGCCAGTTTGTGTTGGAAAAGGAGATTTATTCTGGGTGCTCAGCTCCAAACCCCATTCACATCCGACCCCCGAATCTCGACTGCCAACCTTGGTGCATGGTCATCCAAAAGTCTCCGCTCTGCCCTCCCACTCTCTCACAGTCTGGCAACAACGATCTGCTGTGAGAGGGGGGCACGAGAGCGGGGCTCGTGGCAACTGCGGGGGGGGAGGGGGCTTGCGGGGGCTGTGGATCTCGGGGGCCACGGCGGTGGCTGCGATGGTGGTGTCAGAATTCGTGGGGCGGGGGCACCACAACTCAAGGAAGCAATGGCGTTGTCCGCTGCACCGCCAGTCACAGCAGCAGTGGTGGTTGCTATGGCCCTGGTTCGCAAAGGCCACAACAGCTGGAGGGGAGGGGGGCTCCGTGGGGCTGTTGGTGGGACCTTGAACTGCAGTTATTCTCCAGCTGAAGTGCTCGGGGGCCCTCTTCACCAACTTCCACAGCTCAAAGTGTCTTTTCCGCACCTCTCAGGCTTCACCAGGGTCCCCGCCTAGTGTAACGCTGACTGGTCACCCACTCTCTCTCTCTCTCTCAGTGATCTGGGGAAAAGGCGCTTGCCATTTTGGACATTCCAATGTGTCAGTCCGGCAGAATCCGGACCCCTCAGCTCACGCTAGGGCTGCCCAGGTGTCCGTGGATCCTAGCAGCACCCCTTTCTGATTGTCAAACTCTGAGATCCACGCTTCAGTGGAATTTTCTCTGATTAGGGCTTGTGGTTTGGGACCTGCTGTCCTCCCTGTGAGAGGGGCCGGCTGCCCCTCTACCGGGCAGGGGGAAATGGTTTGCAACAGTTTCCATGGTTAAGAACTATATTTCAAACACGCCAATCCTCCCAATCTCTGTGTCTGACCAGCTGCCCATCCACTCCAATAGTTCTCATGGGGAAAGATCCAGAGCTCCCACCCTCTCACCTGCTGACCAGGGAGAGATGGGCTATGGGACCGTCTCTGCCGCCATCTTCTGTTGGTTTTCACTAATTGTTTTCTTTTTGAGACACTATCTCATCTGTCATGGAGGCTGTAGTGTAGTAGTGTCATCATACCTCATTGATGCCTCAAAATCCTGGACTCAATCCTTGATCCTTTTTCCGCAGCCTCCCAAGTAGGTGGAACTTCAGATAGGCATCACCATACCTGGCTCATTTTTCTATTTTTTGTAGTGAAGATATCTTACTCTTGCTCAGGCTGGCTTTAAGCTCCTGGCTTCAGTAACATTCCTGCTTTGGCCTCCCAAATTTCTAGGATTACAGGTGTGAGCAGTTGCACCTAGCTATGACAATATTTTTAAAAACATTTCTCACTGATCACTTGACAATATTTATTGAACCTCTGTAGTGTGCTATGCTGTTCTAGGTGCCTGCAATATAGTAGTGAAAAAGAAATTCTTGCCGTTATAGCATTCAAATTCACAATCTTAGAATTTATCAGATCATGTTATATGTCCAAATAGGACTGATAGATAAATACTTTGTTTATTAGTGAGGTTAACCATTTCTGCACATCTTCTACAATAAACTTTGTACACTTCCACAATAAACTTTGAAAATGTGTTACTAGAAGTAGATGAACCCTCTGGCTCAGAATTTGAGATCTGATCACACTAAGTCATTTTCCAGAGAGGCCCAAACATAGGAGTCTAAACAGTAATAAAACCTGCCTGAAAGTAGACACAACTTCCAGTATCATGTGAAAAGACAGCACTGGCTTAGAATGGTTCAGAAGAGTAAGAACTGAATTAAAGTTTTGCCACAGTCTATGTATGTAATTGTGAGCAACTTTTGATGTGGCAGAATACATTAGGAGAACTGAATCTCTTGATAATTATTCATTTCTCATATCTCCTCTACCATAAAACAAATACCTTGGTATAAGGCAAAGCATCATGGAAATGTCTTGACATGGATCAGATCATATACAATTCTTTGGATGAGGGTGTTCATCAAGGCACTTCAAACAAGGAAGGCAAACATAAGTATATAAATATTCATCTCATTATTCTTTCCATAGATTCCACAGTCCCATTACTAGGTATCTACCCAGAAGACAAAAAATCATTTTACCATAAGGACATTGCACTAGAATGTTCATTGCAGCACAATTTGCAATCACTGTGAACTGGAATTTATTTATTTATTTTTATTTTATTTTTTTTTAATATTCCAAGTTCCCATCAACCCTCAAATGGATCAATGAACTATGGTACATGTATAACATGGAATACTTTTCAGCTACAAAAAGATGGAGACTAAATCTTTTGTGTGGGCAGTGCCTGTGGCTCAGTGAGTCACAGACCCCATATAATGAGGGTGGTGGATTCAAATCCAGCCCTGGCCAAACTGCAACAAAAAATATCTAGGCATGGCAGGTGCCTGTAGTCCCAGCTACTCGGGAGGCTGAGGCAAGAGAATAACCTAAGCCCAAGAGCTGGAGATTGCTGTGAGCTGTGATGCCATGGCACTCTACTGAGGGTGACAAAGTGAGACTCTGTCTCTAAGAAATATAAAAAGTAAATCTTTTGTGTTTACCTAGATGTAGCTGAAGAACATTCTTCTTAGTAAAGTATCACTAAAATGGAAAAGCAAGTATTCAATGTATGCAATACTAATATGTAATCATCAGATAAACAACTACATCCACGCATGAGTGAAAAACACAATTAAATTTATGTGGGGGTGAGGCAAGAGAGTAAAAGCAGAGCTAAAGATCTGTCCTAGTTACTCTGTACAGGCATTAGCCAGAGAGTCTGTAACACTCCTACCTCTACTGCAGCAGGTGTCTCTGTAATCTGTATGCCCTTCCCTTGGTGTGTGCTGGGCTTACATAGTAACCTTGTAATTTCCTTAATCTTTTATCGCCTTTGAGGACAAGTAGCCTGCCCCATACCAAGGGCATGGGCCAACCTGACCTTCCCTTGAGTCCCAAGACTTTCACGTCTGTCATGTCTCTCACATCCTTCATGACTTTCACGTGCACCCAAGCCCTAAAAAATGTATAAAAGAAAGGCAAGAGATTAAGTTGGTGGGCTTGGTTTTTAGGACATTAGTTCACTGAGTCTCCTGGCTGGATGATAAATCTGCTTCCTATTCCAACTGGTGCCTGGAGTCTTCTGTTTGCATCAGTTTCTTGCTACAGGGGGAGGGAAGGAGGATAAAGGGAGAGGAAAGAATAGGGAAGGGATGAGTGTTTTCTCACTTAAATGTGCGCAATATAAGAGTATACAGCACATATCCTGCGTGAGGGGATCATCCACAACTTGAACTTTCCTAACAAATGCAAACAATGTAACCTAATCATTTGCACTCTTACATTCATGGGAAATCAAAGCCAAATAAATATTCATGTTAGTAAATATGAATTGCTGTCCACTCCAGGATGGAAGGTGTCTGATGTAATCAACTTGCTACCAAGTGATGTCTTGGAGGAATGTTACCATTTGGAGACCACATAATTGACTTCCCAAAGTGAGCCAAGCCTCCCTTTCCATCTCTAGGCTGTATGTCCTAGAACAGGCTTGTGTCTGGAAACTGGGAGAAGAAAGAATCATGGATGAATTTTTAATGGTGGCAGCTGACATCAGACCTCTGCTAAGTTGACCTTGAGAGTTTGGTTATCTAAGTCAGATAAAACTCTTGATGTTTGCTCATCTATGATCTGTTGCCTCAGCCACAGAACTCTGTGGGCCATGGGCTCTGTAGACTTGACTCTGACAGTGTGGTTACATTTACCTTGTCTCTAACATTTAACGTTATCATTTAAGTATGCAAATCAAGATACTAGTAAAAATAATTGAAGACCTCTGTTTTCCTGTGAGAGTTAACTAATAGGGCTTGTTCAAATACCCGAGAATTGTAGAGTTGGAACAACAGTGCAAATTTTGATTTTCTTTCTTCTTGGTTTGAAATTTTTGATTTTCTATTGGCTAAGAAGGCCTTAATGTTTTCCTCACCTGTAGGGTTAGAAGGCCACCCTACATAAGCCACACAAAGGCAAGCCTTTAATGGGTTAAAATGGCTTCTGCTAATACAGAAGCAAGAGGGCTGTGCTCTCCCTGAAGCATACACATAGAGGCTGTTTGTCTGGAGGTAAAAATCCATAAAAACAGTGACTCTGAAAGTATGCTTCCGTTAAGCCCAGGTGGTTAGGGCTGTCAACTCCACCCCTGATGATACAGATAGAGGGTGACTTATGTTTTTTGCATATTGTCCTGAAGCCTATAGAACTCTGCTCTGTAGAAAAACAAAGTCATAAATCCATTTTGGGTTAACTAAGTGTGTGCTTGGAGGGGCTTTATTCCCTAATTCCCTGAAGCTCTTTATGATCTTTATTTTGTTCAAAGGCTGAAGCATGTCTAAAAAGAGTGTAAAAACAGAAAGTAATATGTTGATTTGTAGACTAAATGTTTTTCCACAAGTTAATTTTAGTCAGAAGAAGTTAGGTAATGGTAAAAGGCTATAGATCATAAAATTAAGTGTGTATGTGACCACCAGTGTATATAAGGTGGCCCAGAGTAAAGATGATTTGCTACACGCCATCTAAAGAGTGTGTAGTCTGTTTCTTGCATACCCCAATAATTACAGGTGCAAGTTCCACACCTGAGGCAAAGCTACTGTCCCTCGCATCTCCGTTCCCAGAACCCTCACATTTGTCAAACTTCAGACAGGTTTCTTCCTGACTATGGAGCCATGACCTTTTCCTAGAGTATTACTTTAGAAATCTTATAAATTCCAATCATTTATTTTCTTATCTGAAATGTAGACAAAATCTTCTCTCAGTCTAACGGCAGTTTTATAATCCAAAAATATCTTTATCAAGGACCTGAAAGCCATCCCTGTGAAATATGATTGTCAAGAAATATGGCATTCTTATCTTTCAGCTTTTTGGGGGAGGGTATGAGCTTTCTATAAGTGACAATTTATGACAAATGCAGATGACCTAATCACAGTGACATACTTCCTCCTTAATAATCTTCCCATACCTTTCCACTAGCTCACGCCAGTGTTTGGAAATCTACCACTTTTTTTTTTTTTTGTGGTAGTGGAGCTGGGTTCAACTTCTCTTCCCTAGTCCAATGGTCTTTTTTTTTTTTATTATTTATTTATTCATTTTTTTATTGTTGAATCATAGCTGAGAAAATTAGTGCAATCAAGGGGTACAATGTGCTGGTTTCACATACAATCTGAAACTTTTTCATCAAACTGTTTGACATAGCCATCATGTCATTTTCTTAGTTATTGTAAGAAGACATTCGTATTCTGAATTTAGTAAGTTTCACCTGAACCCGTCTAAGATGCACCATAGGTGTGGCCCCACCATTTACCCTTCCTCCACCCATCTTCCCCCCACCCCTCCCCTCCCTTGCCACTTCCCCCATATTCTTCTGCTATCATTGGGTTATAGCCTTCATATGAAAGCTATAAATTAGCTTCATAGTAGGGCTGAGTACACTGGATAATTTTTCTTCCATTCTTGAGATACTTTGCTAAGAAGAATATGTTTCAGCTCCATCCATGTAAACATGAAAGAGGTAAAGTCTCCATCTTTCTTTGCGGCTGCATAGTATTCCATGGTATACATGTATCACAACTTATTAATCTATTCGTGGGTTGATGGGCACTTGGGCTTCTTCCATGACTTAGCAATTATGAATTGGGCTGCAATAACCATTCTGGTACAGATGTCTTTGTTATAATGTGATTTTTGGTCTTCAGGGTATATACCAAGTAAAGGAATTATAGGATTGAATGGAAGGTCTATTTTTAGATATCTAAGTATTCTCCAAACATCCTTCCAAAAGGATAGTATTAGTGTGCATTTCTACCAGCAGTGCAGAAGTGTTCCCTTTTCTCCACATCCATGCCGACATCTCTGGTTTGGGGATTTTGTTATGTGGGCTAATCTTACTGGAGTTAGGTGATATGTCAAAATAGTTTTGATTTGCATTTCTCTGATGATTAAGGATGGTAAGCATTTTTTCATGTGTCTGTAGGCCGTGTGCCTGTCTTCTTTAGAGAAGTTTCTCTTCAAGTCCTTTGCCCACCCTGAGATGGGATCAGTTGTTCTTTTCTTGCTAATACGTTTGAGTTCTCTGTGGATTCTGGTTATTAAACCTTTGTCAGAGGTATAACCTGCAAATATTTTTTTCCATTCTGAGGATAGTCTGCTTGCTATACTTACTATGTTATTGGCTGTGCAGAGCTTTTTAGTTTGATCAGGTCCCAGTAGTGTAGTTTGATACTGCTTCAATTGCCTGGGGAGTCCTCCTCATAAAATATTCACCAAAGTCGATTCCTTCAAGAGGTTTTCCTGCACTTTCTTCTAGAATTTTTATAGTTTCATGTCTTAAGTTTAAGTGTTTAATCCAGTGAGAATCTACCTTAGTTAATGGTGAAAGTTGTGGGCCCAGTTTCAGTCTTTTAAAGGTCGATAGCTAGTTCACCCAGCACCATTTGTGAAATAGGGAGTCTTTTCCCCACAGAATGTTTTAAATTGGCTTGTCAAAGATCAAATAATGATAAGTAGCTGGATTCATCTCTTGGTTCTCTATTCTGTTCCAAACATCTACCTCTCTGTTTTTGTGCCAGTACCACGCTGTTTTGATCAGTATTGATTTATAGTACAGTCTCAGATCTGGTAGCATGATTCCTCCTGCTTTTATTTCTGAGTAATGTCTTGGCTATTCGAGGTTTTTCCTGATTCCATATAAAATGAAATATTATTTTTTCAAGATCTTTAAAATATGACAATGGAACTTTAATAGGAATGGCATTAAATGTATATATTGCTTAGGGTAGTATAGGCATCTAAATAATGTTGATTCTTCCCATCCATGAGCATGGTATGTTTTTCCATTTGTTAATATTTTTGGCTATTTATTTTCTTAAAGTTTCATAGTTCTCTTTATAGAGATCTTTCACATCCTTTGTTAGGTAAAATCCCAAATATTTCATCTTCTTTGGCACTACTGTGAAAGGTATAGAGTCCTTGACTAATTCTTCAGCTTGGCTATTGTTGGTATATATAAAGGCTACGGATTTATGGCTGTTGATTTTGTAGCCTGAGACATGGCTGTATTCCTTGATCACTTCTAAAAGTTTTGTAGTAGAATACCTGGTGTTTTTCAGAGATATAATCATATCATCTGTGAAGAGTGAAAGAATGATCTCTTCTGACCCTATGTGGATACCCTTGATCGCCTTTTCTTCCCTGATTGCAATGGCTAAAACTTCCCTTACAATGTTAAAGAGCAGTGGAGATAATGGGCAACCTTTCCTGGTTTCTGATCTAAGTGGAAATGGTTTCAAGTTAACTACATTCAATACGATATTGACTGTGGGTTTGCTGTAGATGGTCTCTATTAGTTTAAGAAATCTCCCTTCTAAACCAATTTCCTTCAGTGTTATGATCATGAAGGGATGCTAAATATTGTCAAAGCTTTTTCTCCATCAATTGAGAGAATCACATGGTCTTTATTTTTTAATTTGTTTATGTGCTGAATTACATTTATAGATTTGCATATATTGAACCAGCCTTGAGATTCTGGAATAAAGCCCATTTGGTCATGGTGTGTAATTTGTTTGATGTGTTGTTGGATTCTGTTTGTTAGGATATTCTTGAGTATTTTTGCGTCAATATTCATTAGTGATATTGGTCTATAATTTCCTTTTCTTATCGGGTCTTTCCCTGGTTTAGGGATCAAACTGATGTTTGCTTCATAGAATGTGTTGGGTGGTATTCCTTCTTTTTCTATATTTTGGAAGAGGTTTAGTAATATAGGTACTAGTTCCTCTTTAAAGATTTGGTAGAATTCTGATGTGAAGCCATCTGGTCCCAGGCTTTTTTTTTAGGGAGATTTTGTATAGTTGATGCTATTTCCAAACTTGATTAGGCCTGTTCAACATTTCCACTTCATTGTGGCTAAGTCTTGGAAAGTGGGGTGCTTCTAAGTATTGGTCAATTTCCTTTAGATTTTCATATTCTTAGAATAAAGTTTCTTGTAAAATATTCCTTAAGGATTTTTTGAATTTCTGAGGAGTCTGTTATTTCCTCTTTACCATTTCTGATTGATGAAATTAGAGATTTTACTCTTTTTCTCCTGGTTAGGTTAGCCAAAGGTTTATCTATTTTATTGACCTTTTCAAAAAACCAACATTTTGATTTATTGATCTGTTCTATAATTCTTTTGTTTTCAATTTCATTTAATTCTGCTCTAATTTTGGTTATTTATTTTCTTCTGCTCAATTTGGGTTAGAATGTTCTTTCTTCTCCAGTTGCTAAAGAAGTCCCATTAAGTTGTTAACTTCCTCTCTTTCTGTTCTCTTGAGGAAGGCTTGAAGTGCTATAAATTTCCCTCTTAGGACTGCCTTTGCAGTATCCCAGAGGTTCTGATAATTCGTGTCTTAATTTTGTTCCATAAATTTGGTGATTTCCTTCTTAATCTTGTCAATGACCTATCTATCCTCTAGCATAATGTTATTCAGCTTCCATGTTTTTGTATGAGTATGCATATTCCTGTTGTTATTGAGTTCAACTTTTATTCCATGGTGGTCTCAGAAGATTCACAGAATAATTTCTATTCTTTTAAATTTACTGAGGTTGGACTGTGACCTAGGATGTGATCAATTTTGGAGTATGTTCCATGGGCTGATGAGAAGAATGTGTATTCAGTTTTGTTGGGATGAAATGTTCTGTAGATGTCTGTTAATCCAAATGTTGAATGGTTAAGTTTAAATCTAAAATTTCTTTGCTTAACTTCCTTTTGCAGGATCTATCCAGCACTGCTTAACGGGTGTTAAAATCTCTGACTACTATGGAGCTTAAGGTAATCAAGTTGCTCATGTTTGTTAGCATTTCTCTTATAAATTGAGGAGCATTCTGGTTGGGTGCATAAATATCAATAATTGAAATCTCATCACATTAAGTAGTACCTTTAACAAATATGAAATGTCCATCTTTATCCTTCCTTACTTTGGTTGGTTTAAGGCCTATCGTATCTTTAAATAGTATTGCAACACCTGCTTTTTTCTGCTTTCCATTTTCCTGGAATATAGATGACCATCCCTTCACCTTGAGTCTATATTTAT